>CAJVPU010001716.1:0-12145 GCA_910591775.1 Dentiscutata heterogama | reverse complement strand
TGTTAAGTAGGGAGTTCCTTCGATCAAGAGAGGTTTGATAGAGACAACTTTTCCTATATCTTCAAAGGCTTCTTGAAATAAGTCTGATACTTTGTTTTTGTCTCTTAATGGGATATTTCTGACTTTGACTGATAAGAAAGATCTATGAGCATCTGTTGGGATGTACTCTGTGTATGTTCTATTAAAAATTCTGACTCCTTTCACTGCATATTCTTTTAAAAGATCATGGTTGGCAAAAATAATTTCTAACTGGAAGCGTTAGCTTTTTTTAAGGTGTTGTTTAATTGCTATATCATTTTTAGCATTTTCGTATAATGAAGCAGTGATTTCGTTAAAGGAGCTTAGCATTTGAGAGATATTGATGACAAGAGCATTGTTATTCTTGAACTTAATTTGCTCTCTTGGGGAGTATGTTGAGTAGGTTGCACGTCCTCTTCTTAGTTTGGGGAAAAGGTCTGACCATTGCTTTGAGGGAGTGTTTTCAGATTTTTTGTCACTAGTATGCTGTGTTGTATCCTTTGTTAAGAGATGATGATAAGGATTTTCATTAGAGAAGTTTATTCTGAAGTGATTGGCTGGATCACGTGAAGGATCTGGTTTTTCTGTGTTTTCCCCAAATACATGTTTTGTTTTGTTATTTTGTGTATTGTTGTTATCTTTTTGTTGAAACATGTCTGAGAGTAGCCAAGAGTTTTCTTGTTCTGTCAAGTCAGCCCAACTTTCTTTGTTGCTTGTTTGTGAACTTGTGTTCATCATAGTTTTGTTAAGCTTATAAGCTATATTTGTATTTGTATCTGTTGGTTTAGATTTAGACAAGAAAACTTCTGTTGAGTCTTTATTGTTAGTGGTCCTGTCTGTAGAGTCAACCATTTTGCATTTTTTATGTATTTGATTTAAAGAAACTGCTTGGTTGTGTTTTCTTTTTAGTGGAACAAGAGCTTTAGCCCTTGTTACTTGTAGCTTAGATGAGTTTTCCTTTCTTCATAAAGTAGTTATCTTGTTTTTAATAAAATCTCTTTTCCTGCCGAATGTGTACAGGAAAGAGTTATGAAGATCCTTTTTAAAAAAATTTTATAATAAAGCTTATAGAATATGTTTTAAATAAAATATTATATATATAAAATATACTCTATATAGGGGTCTTTGCCTTGAAAATAACCTTATAGTACATGATACTATAAGGTTATTTTCAAGGCAAAAACCCTATATTATTAATATTTCTAGACAAATTTGTCTAGGATATAGTCTAAGTAATATATATTATCAAAAAAATTTTTATTTAAATATTTTAAAAAAATAAATTATAAACAAATTTGTAGCAATTTTTTAGACATTTGCCTAGAATTGTCTACAGTTTAAGTGGTATTATGAATAGTAGTATTGTATAGTTTAGTAAAGTAGTAGTATATGCTACAAAAATTATATTTAAGTATATAAAAAATTAGTATACTATATTTATAATATAAATATTATATATATATAATATAGTAAAAATTTATATAATTATCATTAAAAAAAAAAAAAAAATTTATATAATTATTATATAACAGGGTGAAATTCATAATAAAAACCATGAAAATAGTTGCAAATCACTATTTAATAAGTATAGAAGGCTTTCATTATAATTGGCTAATTTTTGTAGATCATTTTGTAAAGTAACAAAATTTAATTGGCTAATAGAAAATAAGTTCAAAGTAAAAAATTCATTAATAAAAGAATATTAAAATTATAAATTTTTTATTTATAATGATAATATTTAATGTATAAATCCCAATAGTTATTGTGGCAAATTATAATAAAATTAGATTAAAATGAAATAAGAGTTTTTATTTAACTCTCTAAAACTTATCTATACTTGTTTATTATAAACTTTGTCCTAAAACTAACCTCTAACCCTAACCTCTAACCTAAAAAATACACCCTAAAAATTTTTATTTTTTGGTAATTTGTCTATTTTTTATATTGTGTAATGTTTTATTTTAATCCAATTTTATTTTAATCTGTCATAGTTATTGTCAATTGTGTATTTGGTTAATATATGTAGATAACCTTTATTGGCTAAATTGCTTGCTACTATATAATATATATAGTTAAATAATTTATCAAAATAATATATAATATAATAAATTATAGAACATTAATTATTAATAGGTAGAATATATACTTATAAAAAGTATAAACAGTATATATAAAAAATCTAAAATTAACTATGAAATATTATATATATTCTATATTATTTTATATTTAATATGCTATAACACTTAAAACTTGATCAAATAATCTATATTCAATAACTATTAGCAATACTGTTTGAATCATTATTTGTAAATTAAAAAAAAAAAATAGTAATACTTATTAGCCAAAGTGTAATTTATCTTGCCAATTACTAAATTGCTTTAGCCTATATAACAAAAGTATATCTTATAGCTAATTTCTGAATTATTTTGAATTATTTTTACTGTATATAATGTAAGAAGTATAGTTTGTGAATATATATTTGGTTTTATTCTACAATTTATTTTCATAGTATATAGTATAATTTGTTTAAAGTCAGATAATATATGTAACAATATATTTAATGATTAACTAATTGAAATTAAAGCCCTCTATTAGTTTGTAGACATGTCATGTAGATCAATTTTATATAGTAACATTACACAAAAAATTATATACTTACTTTTGAACTATTATAAGAAAACTTTCAAAGCTTTTTAAGTAATCAACTTTTATTATTTAATAAAACTTGTTCTATAGACTTTGTTATATTTATTAGTTGTTTTCTTTATTTATTTTCTATTTTACTTTTTTTATATATTATAAGCTTAAAAAGCATATTATTTTTAGCTTTACTACTTATATTATTTTTAAAAAAACAAGGTATTTAATTTTTTTCAATAAATCAGACTAGAAAAAGTAGCAAATTATATAGTTATTTAGAAATACAAGTTAAATTTTGTTATAATTTTTTTTAATATAATAGATTAAAGGTTTTTATTATAATTTTATATATAAGAAATTTATTTAACATAAAAATTAACAAGATTGAGTAAATTTAAAATTTAATTTTTTATAGCTAATAAATATTCTTTAGCTAAAACACTAACTAATTCCTTAACCTGCCTCACTTTAATAATCTGTTCTTTAGTTTTATAAATATCTTTATACAAAATATTATACAATCAAATAAAGCTATTTTTATAAAAATTAAACCTTTTTCAATACTACTCAATGGTTCACAACTAACATTTACCATATTCCTCTGAAAATAAGCACCCCTTTTTTACTATAAGGGTGCTTATTTTTAGGTACTTCACAAATAATTAAAAATTTTGCTTACAAAAACAAAAACTTGTTTGCTCCTGCTATACTAGATGTCGATAAAACTACTGAACTATCATGCTTATCTATTATTTGATTTTACTAATTTTCTCCTAGGTTTCTGATTGGCTGGGATTATTTGCGCCAATTTACATATCACCTTCTAATTAAAATGTGATGCCTTGGTTAGGGTTTGAGGTTAGAGTTAGTAGGCAATATTATACTAAAATTTTGCAAGGAATTCTTAAATAAAATTTTGAGGTAAGTGTGACTTTTCAAAAAAGAGCGATTGTTGTTTTGTTTGTCACATTATACCTGATCTTGCTTTTTGATTGGCTAAGATCCTGAAACCTGGGGAGAAATTAGTAAATGCCTATTATTTGTACTATTATTGTTTATTTAATCAACTTCTATAATGGTCAATTATGCATGATAATGTACTATTGTACTAATGCTAACTTAAAAAAAAAAAAAAAAAAAAAAATTTGATTCAACGTTATTACCATAGCATGGGCCAACCCAAAAATATAGTCAATGCTTCTAAGTCAAAACAAGAAAATGTTTCAAAACCAAATCAAGAAAATATTTCAAAGTCAAAGCAAAAAAATATTCCAGAGTCAAAGCAAAAAAACATTCCAAGGAATGTTTTAGGGCCAAGGCAAAGAAATATCCAAAGAAATAATCTTGGATCAAAGCAAAAAAATACTCCTAGTTCAAGTCCAGAAAATAATTCAAATCAAGAAAATGATTCAAATCAAGAAAGTGATTCAAATCAGGAAAATAACTCGAATCAAGAAAATTTTTTTCAACTTAGAAGTCATTCAATTATCCGCCACTATAGTATAAACCAGGAAAATATTTCACTAATTAAGACAAATAAAACTGTCAAACATAAAGCTAAGGTGATTAAACAGTCAAGATCTTCATATTCTATTAAGCAAAAAATAGAGATTGTTAGCTATGTAAAGCAACATGGAAGAAACCAAATAGCAAGAAACTTTAATTTTAATAGCAGTATGATTGGACGTTGGGTAAAAGCGAGTGCAAGCTAGGCAGTTCAAGAAAATAATAAAAAAAAGCTTGGCTCTGGCCGAAGAGCTCTTTACCCTAAAGCTAAAAAAAGCTTGTATATCTGAATTATTGAACAAAGGAAACAGGCATTAGCTATGACTTATATAACTATACAAAATCAAATAAAGGAAATTTTGCAACAGCCAAATATGATACTTCTTTATAGTGATAAAGTAAAGACTTTTAAGACTTCTCATCATTAAATAGTTGCATTTATGAAAAGAAATCAGTTGGCATTATAACGGCGTACTAGAATTTCACAAAAACTTTCTAAACAAACTCAAGAGTTGTTAGAAAAATTTTGGCAATATATTATCCATCTTAGAAGCGAAAAGCTTTATGAAATGTGTAATATTTTTAACATGGATGAAACTCCAGTTTGGTTTAACATGGCTGGTAATTTTACTATCAATCCAAAGGGTGAAAAAACAGTTCATATTCAGGCTAAGAGTAATAAAAAGAATAGATTTATGGTTGTCTTATCATGTGCTGCAGGGATTTTTTTTTTTTTTTTTTTTTTTTTTTTAATGTATTATATATTTTTGGTTTATTATTATAGATAGGAATAGGCTTCCTCCTATTTGCATATTTAAAGGAAAATGATTAAAGCATAGTGAACAAATTTCTTCTGGCATTGTAGTTTGGTTTTAGGATAAGAGTTGGATGGATTCTAAGTTAATGCTAAAATATGTGGACTATCTCAATGATATATGATTAAAAAGTGGAACTAAAAGAAATCGAGCAATGTTAGTGTATGATTCTTTTAAAGGCTACTTGAAAGATTCAGTCAAAAGTAAATTTCATGAGCATGATTTTGATCTAGCAGTAATTCCAGAAGGTTTAACTAGTATCTGCCAACCCTTTGATATTTTAATTAATAAACTATTCAAGGATTATCTGCGTAAGGAATGGCATATCTGGATGGCAAAAGGTGATGCTGGAAAGACTGCTGTGGGAAATCTTCGTCAAGCTAGAATTAGCAATGTATATACATGGGTTAAACATGCTTGAAAAGCAATTTCTGATGAAATTATTATTGAATCTTTTAGAACTTGCAAAATTTCAAATGATTTAGATGAATTGAGGTCTGATCTAGAAGTTGTTGATCTTTGTAATGGAAATAACAATAATAACAACAATAATACTAGTATTGAAGTGGACAAACGCAAGAGGTTCATTCATTATTCAAGTCTGCTGAAATGAGAAATATTACTGCAGTAAATAACCGTTAATTACTGCTATTAAAATAGAATAGGATTCGATAACAATAACAATGATAATAGCAATGATAATGGTAACAATATTGGTGATAATTATGGCAATGATTATGGTAATGATTATGGCAACAATTATGGTGATGATTATGGTGATGATTATGGCGATGATTACGGTGACTATTATGGTGATGATTATAGTGATGATGATGATAATTTTAATAAGAGTGAAGACTATGATACTTATGATGATAGTATGGGCTACAATAGTTAAAATATTGTAGTAATCATTTCAGATAATGTATTGTAATTATTTCGAATAACATTAAATTGCTAACGATTCTAATTTTTACAAAATCAATAAACAAGTGTAAATCATGTAGATAACTATCCAGAAAATTGAAAGAAATTGTTTTATAAACTAAGAGATTGATAGAAAAATTATAAACCAAATATATAATAGATATGTAGCAATTATTATAGCTTAAAAAAAAAAAAATTCAAATATAATGCTTAAATTTATGATTTTTATTTTTTATAAATTTGTAATTTGCTTTGATCTTTATACAATTATAATACCGGTATATTAAAAGAAAATAAAATTGCTATCTATGGTTATATTTTTGCTAACAAAACTGAGCATCCAAAAAAAAAAAAAGTGTTATTGTTAGAGGTCAGATCTGATGAATAGTATATCCAGATATTCAATGAATATTTGAATATCTGAATATAGAATTGTTTCACTAAATTGAATATTCGAATATAAAAATTTTTCACTAAATTAATTCATTGAATATTCAATAAATACATACTATCTAATCAACCAATTAAATGCAAGATTGGGCATCATATATCATGCTCAATATTATATACTGATTGGTTAGCAATACTATTAATTATAGCATAGCCGCACAGGGGTAAAAGTGGAAAAGATGTTTTTTAGTCATTGTTGAGAAGCAATTTCAAAAACTAAAAGATGAATTTCTTGATGAAGAACAAAGTTCACTAGTAGAACTAGAATGAGCATCTGATTACTATTGATATCATGAGTATTACACCATTTATGTTATAAATCACTTTCTTTTTATTTTGTCATTCATACTTATTATTTTACACGATACATACGTCATCCATACTTATATTGCAATATAGCATAATAATTCTGAGATACATCGTACTGGTACGCGATAATTTTTTGACTATTCAAAAAATACTGCTTTGTGGCATTCTTTGATCAAAAAAATCATTACTGTACCAACATGATGTTATCTCATATTATCGTACTATATTATATAATTATAAGCTCAACAAAATAAATCCTTATTAGCTAGAAGTTTTCTCTATTAATTTATTTATTTTAATGTAGCTTTTTAGTATAAAACAAATAAATATTTGAATATTTATTTTCAACCAGAGACCTTTTCCAACATTTTGTGCTGCAACTGGATTTCTTAATTCAGTTGCTTTTATATAATATTCAAAAGTCTTCTGATTGTCTTTCTCAATACTAATATCATATTGATAATATAACCAAGATTACAAAGTTGTTCAAAGTCTACTTTTTTTGACTATGCGCTGAATAAGATACAAACTTTTTCTGAAACATATGTCATTACAAAGTTCAAAACAATCAGAATTTACCCGATTATAAATTTCTTCTATAATAACCCTACCTGACCATAGACAAGATAGATTGACACCTTTGAAGTTAATCTTCAAATCATTAAGTAACTATTGCATTAATCTTGTATTTGGAATAGATAACAATTTCATAAATTTTCTATCAGTATTAGCCTTAGCAAACTTTTGATAATGCGTTATAAAAACAATAATAATTGTCAAAATTATTCTTATTTGCAGATTTTTGATAAAAGATATCCAATTTTTTTCACTTTTTTTAACCAATTCCATATTTATCAATAAATGTTATTCATGTCTGTAGGTGTAAAAATTGATTTCATAATTGTTTCAAATTAGAGCTCTTATTTTGACTAAGAACTACAATCGATTTCATATTTAAATAGAATATAAAAATTAGATTTAATTATAAATATAAAGAATTTAACAATATAATATTAAAAAAACAATTAGCTGTTTCTATAATATTGATTATGTAGATAATCAACGGTATCAAAATTTCTCAGTTGAACTTTTTATAGCAATATTGGGGGAGCTACAGTACATGATTCAGAATTATAAACCCCAGCATATATCGTTATTATTGAATTCTTTGGAGAGCCAAGAAAAAAAAAAGATACTTGATAGTAGTAAAATAAAAATTAGTAAATAATATAGACTATAAATAAAAAATACTGTGTATAAAAATTAAATATAACTTATCTATATAGATTTAATACAAAACCCAAGAGAAAATATTCATGCTGATTATGTGCATAAACAACATGACGTTCATATTTATCTTCCATTCATATATATACTAATTTTAATCCGTGAACATATGTATATACATAAGTTATTGAAATAAATTAGTAATTATCAGCATTACCAAAAGGTTTTGAGATTGAGAGCATATAAAAAACCAAAGAATTTGAAGTTAATAATGAAATTCAGTTCTTGACTTTGAAATATAAACTTTATTATATTTTACTTTGATATTTTGTAAAGCCTCTTGATTAGAACAAGAATCGTCATTAGTGATATACAATGGATGATGATAATTCGCAATCTTCTTTTTTAGCTCGTCAAATTGACGAATCAATTGCTGACCCCATTACAAAATCAAATAGCCTGGTATCAGAAACTAGAAGTATGAGTGCAAAAAGTAATAATAATACTCCTAATATACCTACTATCAAAAAAACTAAATTAAGTCAAAAGGGTGGCTCAAAAAGACGGAGCTGGGTATAGAAGTATTTTGTTGAAAAAAAAATAATAGAAACTGTTCAAAATCTTGATAATTAAAAAATTAATGTTAAAGTTACATACGGTATTTATAACATATTAAATGATTTGGGTAAAAGTTGTGATTCATGAGTGAAAGTTTCAGGTGGCTCGATGTCAAATTTAATATCTTATCTCTTAAATACACATGATATTATGCAAAATGGGCCTAGATTATCTGGACAAGACGATGACAATAACAAAGTAATAAATAACAGTGTTGAAAATTTGAATGAGTAAATTTAATCAAATTGCTTGATATTTAAAATCAAGCAATTTTATTGGATCTGCATATTCAAGTTTTCAATACTGATAATAATTAAACTAATAATTAATTTTGAATAAAAAATTTTTAACATCTATTTTTATTTTGTTATTTTACATAGCCTACACAAAAAAAAATTGACTTTTTTGTAAAAAATACATACCCTCATAGTAAATCAAAAAATAATAAACTCACTATGAGTCTCATTAAATTTATTATCTGCAGTACCCAACCCATTAGTTTTGTATCAAGCTAATTTTTTTGTGAGTTTGTGAAGGAATTGGATTCAATGTTTAATATATCTAATAAAAAAAGCATCAAACAAACAATTTATAAATTGTATAATTAGTGTGCCTAAAATATGTTAAAAAATTTACAAAATACTGTCATAACTTGTTCGCTTACTACAGACCTGTGGATGGGTTGCAACAGACAAGGGTATCTTGGCATTACCTGTTCATGGATTGATCCTGAATTTAAAATCCATGAAATATTACTTTCTTTAACTTATATCAGATATCCGCATACTGCTGATGTTATTCAAGAAATATTAGAAAATACAATTGCTAATTGGGGTCTTATTGGAAAAGTATACGTGATCACAAGTGACAATAGAAGCAATATGAAGACAGCAATCACCAGAATGATTGATATTGTAAGAATTCCATGTGCAGCTCATACTTTGCAACTTGTTGTCAAGAAAGGCCTAATACTTGCTGAAGTACTTGTAATAAGAGCTAAATGGTTGATTAATTTCTTTATAGCACTGAAGCAAAATGAATGACTAGAAGAAGCTCAAAAAACATTAAAGATTTTAGATAACAATGTAATGTAATTTTTTAATTATTTTTCTGTACAAATAACTAAATTATCTTTTTATAATAGGTAATTAAAAAAACTTCTACTTATCTTTATGTAAAAATGGATGTACCCACCCATTGGAATTCACCTTTTTTAGCTTAGAAACATCTTCTACTAATTAAGAATGCAATCGATATTGTTATAACAATATTAACTGTCTCTGGTATTCCAGAAGCCCAAAAAGATGCAAAAAGATTAAAAGAAATTCAATTAACTGAAGATGAATGGGATTTAATAAGAGATCTTGTTGATATTTTAGGACCCTTCTATGAAACTACAGAGAAGCTTGGTAGTTCCAAATATATTACAATTTCTTATATACTCCCATCTATTTTTGCATTAATGAGAAATCTAAGTAATTATTCTGATGAAGAATCAAGTGAAGTAGATTTTGAAACAAATGATCTAGCATTTGATAATAATATTGGATTTATTAATGCTGAAAAAGAGAAAGAAGAAGGCCTTAAAAAAAGAAAGATCAAAATAAATATACCTATTAATACTAAAAATATAAAACAAAAAATTAAAAATGCATTATACAATGCACTTTTACACTATTGGGACTTATCTGACAGTGATGCGCTCCTCGCTTGCCTTCTTGATCCAAGATACAAAAAATTAAAATTTGCAGCACCAACTCAAAAGTGCCAAGCTAAGACTGCTCTTTGCAATAAGTATAATGATATTAAATCTTCTCATCAATCTTTGACACCATCTGATAAATTGGTTGACCCTTGTGAAAATCAAGACAACCAAGAAGGGCAGCGTTAGATTTATCAAAAAACATTTTTTAAAACAATTTTTATACAAGACACACCTGAAGAGTCAGATAATAAACTCGACCATTACTTTTCTTTACCCGAAATCCATTATAAGTCAAATCTTTTTAAATGGTGGAATTCCCAAAAAGCCTTTTTTCCTATTCTTAACAAGCTTGCAAGGCAATACCTTGCAACATCCACAACCTCAACTCCGAATGAGCGACTTTTTAGTGATGCAAGTAATACAATGACTATTAGAAGAACGATGTTAAAGCCCAAGTTATTCAAACGAATGTTGTTTTTAAAATGAAATAATAATGAACTTGATGAAATTTATACTAAAACAAATATCTTACAGTAAAAGAGATGAATAATTAATTATATAATTATGTGTTTCTACAAATTATTAAGTAGATTTTTTTTGTGTATCAAGTTTTTATAAACTATAATTAAAATTGAACATTTTTTAAATGGAATTATACAAGTTAGAATTATATTTTAAATTATATATTAAACAAATTATATATTTATTATAAATAAATAAATTATACTTAAAATTAAATAAATAGAGTCAAGTCGTCTACAAGTACATATTTGTTTTAAAAAGAAATTTGTGCTAGTATTGTTGGCAAACTCTATTTTTGATGCAATTTAATAAAATAATGTTAATATTTACAAGCATTTAAGTAATTACAAAAGAGAAGAATAATTATTTTGGTACTATTTCTTGATATCTTGACTTCTCTAACTGAGTTAAGCCCCATTAAATATATATTCAGATTACATAAATATAGTACATACAATTATAATAATAGAAGAGATACAGACTAACCATAATAAAAAGAGTATAGTATTTAATATATTTATTAAAAGAAGCTTAAACCTCTACCTTTTTGGGGTATTCTAAGAGATCTTATTTATGACATTATTGCATTATGAATAAAGAGTTGTTTTTTATTCTATGTAAGACCTAAGCCACAAAAAAAATTCATTGAATATTCAGTTATTCAGTGAATATTCGAATTTATAGAGCATACCTAAGCCACAAAAAATATTCATTGAATATTCAGTGAATATTCGAATTTATATACTCTATATGTATTGTCATGTGCAAACAAATATTCAATGAATATTCAATGAATATTCATTGAATATTCAGATATTTATTTGGGATTTTCTAATGAATACCCGAATAGAAAAATAATTGAACAAATGAATATTCAAATGCCTATTTTTTGACCGAATATGACCTCTAGTTATTGTAGTTAATTCAAATATATATTTATTCATGCTTATAAAAAATTGGGGGTGCTTATTTTTGGGTATTACATAATTTGGAGTGCTTGTTTTCAGATATTACATAATTTTGAGGATGCTTATATTTGGGGGTGCTTATTTTCGGAGGAATACGGTATATCATATCTAATAATATAAAGCGGAACCTGGATAACCGGGGACCTGGGATTTTTCCTGGGTCCCCTTAATATAAAGCGCAACCTGCGTAACCAAAAAATTCGTGACCACTTATGTCACATAGATTTTGTGCTACGCGAATTTTTTTTGCCAATTAAAGAAAATTTTAGAAAAGTATCTTCCAGGCAAAAAATATGTTTGGCGAAATAAAATCGCCTCGGAGGATCACGAGATACGGAGAAATTTAGTCTTCGCGACTATATGTTTTCTTCCTTCTTTAAGAAAAAATTCGCGAAGAGAAATTTAAACTCCGACTAAGTGTCGCGAAATTTAAAGTTTAA
>CAJVPU010001715.1:0-12150 GCA_910591775.1 Dentiscutata heterogama | reverse complement strand
ACGAGTAAGGTCGCATCCAATAAATAAGATGTTTAACGTCTAATCTTAAACTTTATTGGAAACGATCTACGACATGCAGACAAAGAAAGATAATTAATTTCACGATGATCCGGATTTCACGATCATCAGCGACAGTGGGGAAGCCAATTTTCAAATGTCACTGACTATAATAAATATTTGGCAATTAAATTACCTCCATTATCTTTTAAAATTTAGAAGTTAAAATTCGAAATTATAAAAATTTTAATTTTTAAAATGAAATTTTAATAATTTAAAAAAATTTTTAACTTTTAAATTTCAATTTTCCAAATTTTCAATTTTTACAATTTCAAAATTTGAAAAATAAAATTTTCACTTTTGGCCCAAACGAAACACCGTATGTGTCATATGATTAGTTCCGATCGATGGATCCAGGTCATTTCATTACGATACAGAGGATCCAATTTTCGGGTCGTAATGCATTGGAACCCTGCTTGAATTGATCAATTATGCTCAAGGCCACGTAAAATTTTACTATTGAAGTCATAATCATTCGTTAAGCAAAAAAAAATCCACCCGATGATTTTACATAGGCATGATCGGCTAGTCGTTTAATGCTGGCTCAGTTCGATGAAATGTAAAAATATTAAATATGTAGGCCTTAAGTATTCTCTGTATACACTCACAGTTCCCGAGTGCATATTCTTAAAAAATTTACCTATACTGTATTTCAAAAGGGGATATGAGCCTATGAAATAATCAGCTTTGTGGTACCATGTAACATTTAACCTACATGATATTTAGGAGGTGTGGCTATACTATATTTGAACAAAAATGAACTTACTCCCTTTAAATTAACATAAAAAATAGTTATTGTTTGCTATGTTTTCTCGAAAACTGGCAAGTAATTTTATACTAACTATCTTTAAGAGTGATCAAAAATAACCATTAATAAATTATCTGTTTAAAGATAGACAGAAATGATTGATACGCACTCTCTAAAGTTAATAGAACAAATAATTAAATCTTATATGTCGACGTATTAGTTGTAAAACGAATTTTATATTCATTCTCTGGTGAATTATTTTGATGATTTTAAAATAAATTAATCTTATTAATTTTGATTTTGAACAAAAATGAACTTACTCCCTTTTAAATTAACACAAAAAGTAATAATTATTATTTGTTATACTGTATCTAATGTTAAAAACGGACAAGTGATTTTATACTAACTCTCTTTAAATGATCAAAAAAAAATTATTAGTAAATAATCTATTTAAAGATAAACAGAAATGATTGATACGCACTCTCCAAAGTTAATAGAACAAATAATTAAAGCATATATATGTCGGCGGATTTGTTATAAAACGAACTTTATACTCACTCTCTGGTGAATTATTTTGATGATTTTAAAATTAATCAATTTTTATTTTTTAATCAGTTATGAATAAAATGTGTTGTGCTTACACCCTAGAGATAAGTGGGTATATTGCTTGTTAGAATTCAAATGTGATTAATATTTACAGAATATAAGCGGTAAGTAATTTCTATGTTTCTATGCTTACAAACTATTGCATATGAAAAACAGTTTAACGAAGACTTCATGAGCAAATTATAAATAAATAGTATTAATATAAAATTTCAATAAATTAACTTTATACTCACACTCTAGTAATTTAAGAATATAACATATGAATTGATGTTTAATTAGAACTTTTTAATATTAAAATTTAATAATAAACTCTATTCTTACTCTCTGGTAGTTTAACGTATAGTAATGAACAGATAAATAATATTTAATAGAGGTTTTATTGGTCATAAAGTGTACATTATTTTATAGTAATGTATATTTACAAACTAATGTATCAAGAAGATATAATTAATAAATAATCTATTGAAAAATATGGTTATTTGATATTAAACTATATATTTACATGTTGGTAATTTATCATATAAATGGAGGAACGGAGAAGTGATATTTAATAGAGAATTCTATTGATGATAAATGTATTTATTTAATACTTTACTATGATCAGTTTATATAATAAATCAATTATTTTATGATATTTTTAAATGATAAAATTTAATTGATATATTTCATAAATCTGAGATAGTAAAGCATAAAATAAAACTGTTATTGCATGCTCCGTATGCACTAATATATAATATCATTTTATAATACTTACGCCCTGATAATTTAGCATATAGGTGAAATGTTTAATCGAGAGTCTATCAATTATAAATGTTTACAATATTTTTATGAATAAACTATATACTTACGCCCTGATAATTTAACGCGTGTGTGAAACAGTGAAATAATATTTAGCAGAAAATTCTATTGATAGCAACGTTTATATTATTTATGAATAAACTTTATACTTACGAACTATATACTTACATGCTGTAATTTAACAGTGAAAAACAGAGAGGTCGTATTTAATAAAGAATTCTATTAATGATAAATATTTTATAAATAAACTAAATAGTGTACTTACGCCCTGGTAATTTAACGCGTAAATGAAAAAAAAAAACAAGAAATAATATTAATAGAGAATTATTGCTATATTGCCTATGAGGTGTAAACCACCATAGGTGCGTTTTAATAAAGTCATTTCTTTTATATAATGTTAATACCTTATAAAATGGTTACAAAAATTATTTTTAGAATTCATTATTATTAATCCTCTTTGTCGATACTATAAGGATCTACTGTGTGTTAATAATGCCTGACGAGTGGTGAGACTTTCGCCGTAGATGAATAATAAAAAAATGCTTCAGATTCACATACAATGTATAACTGAAAATTTAATTAATTTTTGTGGAGTTAATTTTATTTATAACGAAATAATGGCTTAGTAGATAAAAATTAATTATGTTTTCATACAAAACTATGAATATATAATAAATAACCAATGAAATATAGTAAATTTGAAAAGATTAATATTCAGAGCATTCAGATGCCATTAGAATTCTACGATTACAAGTCTGCAAACTTGCAACAGGTAATTTAATGCGTAAATAAAATAATATTTAATGACTATGTAATGTAAACATTATTCATGAATAAACTATATACCACTCCCTAGTAATTTAAAAGAACAGAAAAACAAAATTAATAGAATTTTATTGATGTCAAAAATGTATCCATTATTTTATGAAAAGTAATGCATTACTTTCTGATAGCTTAAGACGTAAGTGAAAGAACAGATAATTAACATTTAAAAAAATGTGGTAAAAAAAAATTCAGAAAAATAACATTAAATAAAAAAAATCTATTAATGTTAAAATATGTACATTTATTTTATGAATTAATTATATACTTACTCTTCTGGTAATTTAACACAAAGTGAAAGAACGGAGAAGTAACATTCATTACAGGTTAGAAAAGTTATATTGATGATTAATGTGCGCATTATTTTATGAATAAAGTATATACATATATCTGGCATTTATATGTAAGCAAAAAGATAGTAATTTGACAACGTTAACATAAGGTAATAATTCTATATACTTACTCCCTGACATGTAATTGAAAGAACAAGATATTTATTTATTACAACGTCAATATAGCCTCATCTAATAATACAATTTAGATTATTAAATCATGCTATAATACAAACAAACTCAGAATTGCAAACGAATATAAATGCCACCTAATCTTAAAAATTTTACAAATTTATTAACTGTATTATAAGAATACAAGAAATAATTTATAATCATATGTTCATGATTAAAAGCTAGATATCAATTTAATATTTATGAAAAAACTAATATAATAGAAAAAATTCATAAATTGTTTGTTTATTGTTTAAATGATTGACAAATAAATAGTTTTCAGTAAGCTAAAAAAATAATTTAATGTTCCGTGTTTAAAGCTTTATTGTTTCCATCACTTTGTATATCATTTTCTTTTGCCTAAAAGAAATATTTATGAAAATCATTAACTTACTTAAATATACTAGTTAATAGGTTGATTACCTTAAAAAAGAAGCCCCTATTCCTTGGAGACAATTGACTTAATTGTTTTTCTGCATCCTTATGACCATTATCTGCTGCTTTTTTATACCAAGATTTTGCTTCGTCCAAATTTTTTTCAATTCCTATTCCATTCTTATAGCATCTCGCAAGATTGCATTGCCCAAATGGAATATCTGCTTCAGCAGCTTCTTTATAATGTTCGAATGCTTTTTTTTTATCTTTATCCTCCACTATTCCAAGTTCATAACAATTTCCCAAATTATTACATGCAGAAATGCAACCTTGATTGTATGAATCTTTAAAATATTTAAAAGCTTCTTGCTTATCTTTTTTAACACCTTTGCCATTTAAGTAACAAAGGCCTAAAGCATTTGTCGATCTTGCACATTTTTCACTTGCTTCACTTGCGCTTTTATGCCAATAAATTGCATTTTTAGGATCTTTTTTAATTCCATAACCACATCTATAACATTCACCAAGGTAAAATTGTCCAACTGAATTATTTTTATCCGCTACTTGTTGAAATATTTTGAATGATTTATCAAGTTGTTTATTAGTTCCAATTCCGATGAAATAAAAAAATCCAAGAAGGCATTGTGCATTTGTATCATCAGGTAGATTTTTAAGTTCATCAAACATAGCTTCCAAATTTTTTCCATATTTTTCAATTAAATCTTTTATTTTCTTAGAAATTTGTTGAAATTCATTTCCACGATTTGTTGAATCTCTAAATTCTGACCACAATTCATTGAGTAAGAATGGTGGCTCTTCTACAAGATAAAAATGTTTGTAATTTTTAAGATTAATGTATAAAGTTTACAAATTTAAATTAATATATTATATATAAATAATAAATATTTACCGGAATCATCAATTGGAATTTTATTTTCAGGAATTTCATAAGTAATGGATCCAACATCAATTTCTGACATCCCAATAAGTTCATGAAGAATTCTTTCTAAGTCTGGACGTTGAACTGGATCAGTAGACCAACACTTTTCATAAAGGTCAGAATATTTCTGGGGTGTGCCTGGAATAGGTTTTTCTCGAAGACCTTTTGTGATATTTAGACATATAGCAGCAGGTTCAGAATTTGCAAATGGAGGAATTCCACTTGTGAGTTCCCAAAATAATACACCAAGACTATAAATGTCAGATCTCTTATCACGTCTAGTCGCACTATTAATAAAGCATTGAGGTTCAATGTAGCCAAAAATGCCTTTTAATTCTAAACTAAAAGAAGCAGCTTCATTTAATTGTTTTGATAATCCAAAGTCAGCAATAAGAGCCCTTTCATTATTTATAAGAATATTTTTAGAATGCTATAAAAATTTTTTTAAAATTAGTAAGTTAAGAATTTTGATTAAAATTAAAAATTTAATAAAAGTAAACATTTAAAAAGGTTATATAGCTTACTAAGTCTCGATGAATAATATTTTTATTATGCAAATGAGTTAAACCAAGGGCTATATCAGTTGCAATTCGTTTAACATCACTCGATGCAATTTGAAAAATTCCATTCGACTGCTTGCGTTTTAAATATTCACGCAGGTTTCCATCATTTGCTAATTGTAAAACCAATACAATACCCTTTGTATGTGGATCTAAATTTTAATATATATTATATATATATATTAAAATTTATTATTTAAAAGTTTTTTTTTAAATATAAATTTAAATAGAGTTTATACATATTGTTAGAATCCTTTTTTAATACCTTCAGAAATTCCATAAAATTTAATGACGTTTATATGATCAACTTTATGAAGAATTTGAAGCTAAATATTTTAATAATTTAACAGGATATTCAATAGATTTAGATCTTGAAAAGTTCAAGGATGTGTGATGAATAAAATGTTACCTCACGAGTTGCTACTCTTAACATTTCTTCATCTGTCACATGTTTCAATGCATAATTTTCGTTTTCTAAGGTAGCAGAGAATACATTTGCAGATGCACCTCTTCCAATGCGATGGATATCTGTAAATGATGAGTACTCGAATTTTTTTACATCATTTTCTACTAGTTTATCTAAAATATTCATTTTTTTTTCATTATATTAGCATTCATAATGTTGTTTAAACTTAATAAATATAATTAAAGAATATTAAACGATGGCATACGAAAAGCTTCAGTAGTTGAAATCATACTATCTTTTCTAACTACTTCGAGCATACTTTGTCGTGAATCCATTATTGCATATACTCTTGAAGATTTAAAAAAATTAATCGCAAATATAAATTAAAAAAAAGAAAAAAATCAACGGAACAAGTCTCATTTATTCCGATGAAAATATATTAAGCACATAACATACGCACGTATGTAACGCAAACGATCAATTCTATTTTCAAAAAATTTGTGACAAGTGAAATTTCCTTAAATATACCATTTTCTAAATTAAATTATTATACTGCAGTACTGTACACAGTAGTTTCATTGTGTTAAGGTTAATCGGTAAACACGTCTCTTAATATTAAATGAAAATCCTTAAAAGTTTTAATATATACGACTGGCTTTCTAATTTTTCAAATTCTCTTGAACTAGTGAATTTACACCAACTAAAATTACATTTATTGGATTCTTTAAGACTATAAAATGGTTTTATATTTCTTGATTTTAATAATTTGTTTTTCTTACCTTGGTATATATAAAAGAGCTATTGAAATCTACCCTCATCTGGTATTCTCACTGGTTCAAGAGATATTGTAATTTGCATTAATCCTATAATTTTGTATTTCAATTCATTATTTAGTGTAGCGAAAAACAATCATGTTTGAGTATAACGTAATACAATCGGAAAAATTCAAGTAAAAATTTTTTGCCGAATCTCCTGTTTCTTAGAAACCCTGCACAAAAAGGTTTTCGAGTAAAAATTTAGTCCAGTTAAAATTATAGGTAATATATTAATAATTTAATACCCCGATCACTATTCAAGATCACGGGAGTATTAATTAATAATACCCTGACCGTATGTGAATTAGCGGGACTTTCAGCCCCGCTAATACCCAACGGATCAGGATATTATTATTACAAAGATCGTCATAAAGGAAATGCGATGTAAGATTATCGTTGAGATGTTCGTGTAGAATTTGATTAGGCAGATGTAGTATTCGATAAATTCTTTTACATAATGTTCAAACCTTGTAAAACGGTTTCAGATGTTATTTTTAGAATTCGTAATAATCCTCTTGAACAATGCTAATCCATAAATGTATCGCTAAAATTCTATATAGAACTATAAGCAACGTTTATCAAGGATCTACTGTTTGTTAATGTTGGTTAATGCCTGACGATTGGCGAGACTTTCGTCGTTGACGAATCAATTTCTGAATGACGAATTAACAAGAATGACGAAACTTATGACGACTAATGAAGTATAAGAATATTATTCTTTCTTTCATGACGGAAATAAATTGGTCAATAATGAAGTAAATTATTTTTATGATTGCATTATTATAATCAATTCTGTTTTTTTTTTTATTATTTTCCATGGCACACTTATTTGTCCCCAATGATAGCAGAGGTGTCCTAAAAAAAATTAATACTAATAGCTTCAGATTCACATGCGATATAAAACTGAAATTTAATATTTTTATGAGCTGTTAATTTTATTTATAATAAACTAATAACTTGGTGAAAAATTGGCCAGTCAATCGTCAAAGTTTTGTCAGACGAATATATTGGCGAAACCATTTCATCATTGCAAAAATAAATTTGTCATGCATTATTATTTTAAGAACCCAATTAAAAGCACCGCGAGAGCTAAAAGATCTCATACACTATTCGCAGGATAATGTGCAGATTTTGCATGGAACTTTTAGAATGTTCAGGACTCTATGATTGCAGGGTCTGTAAATTTGCGACAAGTAATAAATTATTAGTGAATTTAATAAATTAGGTAGTTTCTTTTTGGTTTAAATTTTTTTTTTTTTTTTAAAAAAAAAAAAAAAAACTTATGTCACTGCAGAATCTGCAAATTTAACGGTAATTGTAACAGTATTTGTAAGTAGAGCAACAGTACCCTGGATTTCAATTTGTACTACAGATTTAACTTCAATTATAGGTTTATCTTATACTGAAACCCAAACACTTTTACATGTTTACATGAATTGGGAAGACACCTCCGAATCTTGTGCGTACCATATATGTACATAAGTACGTACTACTTATCTGGTATTTACTTCGCATAAGTATTCATAGATACTGCTGCAATGATTTCTCTTTTTGTATTTTCTGTAATACATATTACGGTAGATACTATAGATCTATAGTATATTAATTAAGCCAAAACAAGCTAGTGCCTAAATTAGAAATATCTACTGTACATTGATAGTGTACTACATGTAACAACTTCTACAGTACGTACGTACTGTACGTACAGTATCTAAAAATGCACAATTCATTCGAAGTAATGAAAACGTTTCCTGGCTCGCAGTATTTTGCTAGTGAATAGTAAATCTATAAAGGAGCGTATTGATATTCAAACATTAGTACCGTTAATGAAAAACCTGTCATCGGGTTTTCAATTATATAATTATATTTTGTACCGAACAAAATTTATTAGGGAATATTTTCGGTACAAAATATTATTGAAAGCCCGATGACAGGTTTTCCTTGGCGGCATTCATATGCTTCCACAAAAAAAAATAAGTAATTCCGTGTTGCAGTATGTGATACAATAACAATATAAAATTATGAATAATTCCTGCATACCTTCTCTTTTTTAGTATTAAATATGAATAATCTGATTACAATATTGTATAATAAACTCGGATTTTATTATAGACCCGGATTTAGCGTATAAAAAATAATTCCGATACTCCAAAACTAAACCATTTTTATCAGATTACCTACATACGTATATGCTTTTATACTTTCTGTGCAGCATTATAAATATTTACACTTCTTTAAAGAACATTCTATACTTCGGAAATAACGCGATACATAAATTATTACATCATAACTTCATAGAGTTTTTAATTTATACCTTACATTCAGAGTAATATTTAGAATAAAATAGGAGACAATAATAAATTAATTTACCCTTTTTTTTTTTGTAATTTTTAGGTGGCTAACAATTTACATATTATGATAAAAATGTGTTAGTGTGAAGGCATATATGAATTAGGTAGAGTTTAAATAAAGATTGTATAATCTTTTTTCACGTTAGAGTAGATATTGTTCCTAGTTTGTATTAATGCTTTTAAATCATATATTCAATTTCATTTTGATTTTCCTCAATAATTATGGTCTGTTTTATACATGGTTTTTTAGGCGTGCACTCTGCATAAGCCGACGTATTCATTATTACTATCAATTATTGCCATATTGACCCTAAATCTTTGCATAATTACTTTTTTCTTACACTTTATTAAGAAGCTTACATGTCATCCGGAATTAAGAAATAAATACTAATAGAACTCCATACAACTTACTGTATACAGTATAAACAATTAAAATCTAATCATAAAACTAAAGATATATCAAACAATAAATAATTAAAACACCCCAAATATAATAAGACTAAATATAGATTTATTGTAAAAATATTCTCTTAAAAAAAAAAAGAGGGTTTCTATTTATTGCTGCGTAAGCTTACACAATAAAGGTAATACAAATATACAACAGATTTACAGCTATGGGAATTCCTTTTTTAGCCCAAAAACGTCAAACAAGTTTGAAAAAAATATTTACATCACATGAAAATAATAGGAATTTTGAAAATCATTTTTTTCCGGAAAACTATAATGCAATTCTTAAAATTGAATTCTTAAAACCGTGAAATGTTACATATGTTTCATTATTTCTGAATGGTGAAAATACAGTAAACCAAGTACAGTAAATACTTGGTATGAATCTAGAAAAAAACTTATATAAATGCTGACTTTTTTTCCTTTGTTATTATTAATAACCTTTTTTGATAAATTAATTGATTGAAATGGCTGAGCCAACTTTTCATCCTAAAAAAACAAAAATCCGTTCTTATACTCCAGTAGCATGTACGAATTGCAGGATCAAAAAAGAAAAATGTACTGGAACTCTTAGATGTTCAAATTGTGAACGACGTAACCTCGAATGTATATATATAAAATCGAACAAAAAACGAGGTCCTCTACCAAAATCAGACAGAGCAACACTCATTACTCCTGATATTTGCAATTTGTTAAATCCAATAAAGTAGTGTTTTGTTGATTTCATTTTTATATGTAACTATTATTCTAGTAAAAATTTGTTATTTTTCTTAATATTTTTTATTATATATTAAATAAGTTTTAGATATACAGTATAAACCATATATAATATTCTTCAAATTCACTTATTACACACACTTTTAACTATATGATTATTTTACCTGTCATGCAACAAATTAACATAAATTTAAATTCATAAAATATATTTATCAAAAAATATGTATGATTAAATATAAAATTTACCAACCCATTATTCATTAACCGTTTTATGAACGTAAAGTTTTGTTCTCAAAAATTGTTAATTCTTTGAACACTGTTTATAATCTCCATTTCTGAAAACTAGAAAACTGTACAATTATAATACAGTATCAATAATGTTTGTTAATAGTATTATAGAGATCTCAAAAAATTTAATAAAGAATTGTGCTTAAAAAACTCAGTGTTTTTTACAAAGCAAATAATGCTAATTTTGGCTTTTTATGACGGAATAACTCCGCTGATCACATTTTAGATCAAGATAATCTATCATCTTTCATTCAGTTATTATTAATGTTATTAATTTAATTATGTTATTTTTACCCATTATCTGTTCCGACCGTATTTTTGTAAACCAATTCCTCAAAATGCATAATACATTATATTTACACATTATCTGCTCCAATAGTATTATATATATTATATAATAAAATTATATTTAAATATACTATTTGACCAATTTGACCAGCACAGATCCTTTGACCAGACCGGTCAAATTGGTCAAATTGGTCTGGTCAAGCCAACACTGGGGTCATAATAAATAACTAATAAGTCACCATTGTCACATGTCATTTCTTCATTCTTATTATATCATATAAACTCAAAACCCTTCAATTCACTTCATAATAATGAATATTGATTTAATTAGCCTTTCAAATTGGCCTTAATTAATTAAATGAAATCTAAATAAAAGTTTAATTTAAGATATTACATATTTTATTGATATTTCATCTGCTATTATCAGCTAAAAAAAGCTTTCTATAGTTGCATATAGTTTAGTTCAATGGATGACATCAGTTAACTTGCATAAACTAAATATAGGCATGAAACTTGTGTTTTTATGATTTACTAGTCAATTATGAAAAAACTCATACCAATATAGAAGATAAATTTAGCAAACCAAGGATGAGAGTACGTACTTGTATACATATATATATTATTATGGATTGCGTAAGATCTCATTGAACGCTTCCGTGTCATTGATCTACACCATGAGACACGATACACACACCATCTTATTATCACTAGAAAAATGCGTAGCATTATGTATCCGGAGCATATCATATGATGCTCATCAGGCGCGTGAATGTGTACATTTTTGTTACACTAAATTACAAATTTGAACACAGTGCAAGAGCGATTTACTTATTTGCGCGGGTAACACAAACCAAAAAAGGAAATCAAATTTTGTAAATAAACTAAATGCGTAAAATAGAAGTTTAGGATTAGGACGTTAGGGTTGTGAGCTTTAGCGATAAGTTGAAGTTTTTTATATGTAAAATTTTATCCCGTTATTTTTTATTGGTCCACAAAAGTCGATTTAAACACTAGTTTTTGAGTATTTTCGCTTTCTTTTCTTTTTTTCTTCTTTCGCGCGTGTTCGGATTCTATGTCGGGCTGATCCGGAATACCCGAAATTTGGGTTCTCTGATTGGCCATTTCCCTTTTGGAGGTTTGTATTACCCGCGCAAATAAGTGGATGCGTAGTGTAACGGTTGAATGGGAGAGCGATAAACAAATATAGACAATAGTGCCAATTTAAACCCCAACCGTGTATGGAAAGGATGGTTTATATAAACTAAATGGAATATTGGTAGGTCTTAAAGTGAATCGGTCTTAAGAACAATTATGAAGATAACTTGATCCAAGAATGATATTGATATTAAGGGGATGAGCTATTTTGGACTTTACTATTTAAAATCGCTGATGCTGGTGATGCCAAAGGAGGTGGGGCTTTACTTTTCAC
>CAJVPU010001714.1:0-12151 GCA_910591775.1 Dentiscutata heterogama | reverse complement strand
AATAGCCAATCATATATTAGCTATAGATCACATGACAGGGCATGCCTTTTGGTTAAAGGGCATGCACCTAGGCATGCATTGGGGCATGCACCATGGGGCATGCCTCCAACTTCTGTGCCCCCAACCCTACCCAAAACACTAGTTTTAAGTATAATTCTTGCATTCTATACTCTATAAAGATATAAGGTCTGTTATATAATACAAATATAGTACAGAAATTTAACAAAAAAAATTATAACAATTATATTTAGCTATAGCTGTATAATGATTGTTTTAACATGCAATTATAACAAAATTTATGCACTAATAATCATATTATTTATTGTCAAACAATAAGAATATAAAATATGCAGTTCAGAATTATAATGTAGATTCATATAACTCACAGATAAGGAGGACTTTCCACATTTCTAATATAAAGGTTCTATAACTATCAATTTTGTTCCAAAATTCTATGTACTTTACTTTTTTTTTTCATAATCTTTGTGTTGTATTGCTAACCAACTTTTTCCCAACCATGGCCATGATTTTATCTTAGTGCATTAAATTCGATTAAAATGTATTTGCTTACCTTCTATTAAAAATTCTCTTTGTTTTTAATAGAAATATACATCAGCCAATTATTATCTGGAAGTTATAGATAAGAAAGTTATTGCTCTTTTCAAATTAGATCAGCTCAAATTTGAAGCCTTTATTACTGCATTTAGCTTTGCACATTATCATAGTTCTATGAGACCTGATCAAAGAACTTTGATTATTGTAAAAAGCTAAAGTTAAATTTTTTGAAAATTGCTGATCTAATTCGATAAACATGATACATCAAAAATAAATTGAGTATAATACTTATCTAAGAATCAGAAAACATTATTTTATAGTGAAATTACCAATTGAAATATACTTTGCTATATAAAAAGAAAGCATTAACTATTTAAAATAAAATATATAAATAAGAGTCAAAATAAAATCTAAAATATATATATAAAATTTTGTCTAAACTTCAAACAAAAAAATATACTAGTTGCAAACATATACATTTCAAAAGGATCTAAAACACTTCATAGTTGGTATATCCATCCTATCCCATATGAAATGTCTATTAAAGATTTTTTTGATAAACTTGTTACAAGTGAAATATCTTCAGAATACAATATTTCTATAAATTCTTTAGAAACAATTGATCATATCGAACTAAGCCAAATATTAGGTGCAATGGCCATTCAAACCAGTCACAGTTGTGGAATAATAGAGCTAACCAAGACATTTGGCATAAACATACACTATATTCTTAAACCTAATGATAACATAACTTTTCTAGTGTCCCGCCAAAATGCATTTGAAATGATAATACAAAAAAAACAAATATACTTGCTACCTATTTTGAAATCAGAATGATTAAACAGGAAACAAACATTATACAATGATATAATTGAATGGATTCTTCAACATGGAGGAGGATAGCTTCAGCTGAATATGCTAATATACAAGGAAAAAAATTTGTTAGTTGTTTACACAGGTTGAATCAATAAATAATGGGTACATATCGGGAGACAAATCTCCCGATATGTACTCATTATTCTACCATAGATCTGCCAAATAACTGTAGCATATCTGTAGCATATTGGTAGCATATAGATTAGATATCGTGAGGTAGATCGATAATAGTAACATAAAATTAACATACTGGGACGTCCTGGTATCTTACTCTTAGTCCAAATAGTGCTAAGAGTAAGATACCGGGATGTTCTAGTATGTTAATTTTATGTTACTATTATTGATCTACCTCCCGATATCTAACCTATATACTACTAATATACTACTGATATACTACAGTTATTTGGCGGATCTATGGTAGAATAATAGGTACATATCGGAAGATTTGTCTCCCAATATGTACCCATTATTCATTGATTCAACCTGTATTATCTAAAGCAATTTGGTATATTGATATGTATGGTCACAAAAAATTTGAAGAATGTAGCTATTATATTCCAGAATTATTCTTAGGCTTTTTTGGTTATGCTAACCCTGAGTCATATAAGGCATCTAGAAAATCTTTTAATACAATTGAGTTAAATCTTTATTGCCAAGCTCTCGCATTACATACAACATTACCATGGATATTCAAACCATTATTTACTTGGCTTTGTGAACCCTATAATAGCTTGATCATAACTATTTCAAATTATGTTAGTTTTTTATAGTAACAAAATAAAATACAACAGAAAACCATGCATCTACATTTCCAGTACGCAATATAGAAGATGCTATAAAAGTTAAAATTCATCAAAGTAATATTTTCGTAACACCAGATGACAAAATCAAATATTACCAATTAGAAAATGCCCTTAATGATTTACCTTTATGAACACCAATTGATATCAAAAATTATTTACCAACAACTCCTATATAAGTAAATTAAAAATACCATATTTTCACGAAATAATACTCTCGCAAAAATATGGTAATAATTGTTAATAGCTAATCTTATATTCATTTATTTGTAGTTCAAGAATGTGTTACGTACAAAGGTTATCTCAAGCATTTACTTTTAAACTTGGCGAATTTCAGTTTAATTCCGGCAATAATGCATTTAATACAATTTCAATTTGGAAAATAGATAGTAATGCTGATGAAACTACATTGATGCAACAAAACACAAATATAGTTAATGAGCTTTAGATCAAAGCTCCTCACTATCATACTTGTATAATGAAAGCCAGCTATTTGCATACATGTGATCTACTTTTACCAAAAGCTAAACCTGCAGCACTCCGCATAATTTATTATATGTTAATCAAAGATTCTTCTACACCTAAGTCTGTCAACAAAGCAAAAATAGATGAAAGAATTAGATTAGCTCTTGAATTAGGTAACTCTAAAATTACAACTAATTTATGTAAACATAATCCTGATAGACCAAGTAAATATAAGGCTTTTTGGAAAATTGCAGCTGATTTTCTTTCAAAAAAGCATCAGAGTTTGTAACAGTAGTCGTCGAACATCGATATAATACAATTGTTCACCTAGCAACTGCCATTTTAGTTAATAACTTACTAACTCAGATAAAAAATGAATATCCTCCCAATACACCAATTCCAAGCACACAATGGCTTCATCTCTAATTCTGGTCTAAAAATCTAACTAGACTTAGTAGTTTACAATATACTGGACACCTATCTTTAAAATTTATGATACAAGTTCGTCAGCTTCATGCTCATTATCCAGATGCACATTATGCATCTGCATTGTTTCAGTATGAAAAAGAATTTGTCACAAAGTTTCATGAAATTACGACTTTAGTATCTTTAGATAACAAACATAGATGTAAAGTTGGAGAACCCAGATATCCAGTAGCTGCTATAGAAAGAGGTAAGCAAGTTGTTGTTAGTAATAGTTCTACAATAATGGTTGGTAATCATGACTATACAAAGGCCAGAATAATACCAAGTGTTACAATAATATGTGATATTCCAGAGTCAATTAATAGAGATTTTTATGCAGGAGAGGTTCATATTGGATTAAAAGATGCTATTTTTCAGCCTTCTTCACCAATAAAACATGCTGTTGAATTATATAATATCTTACTAGAAAAAAACATCACCAATAAACCTGTTCTCTATCTTTATATGGATAGTGAACCTGATTATTGTTGTACATTTACATACATCTAATTGTCATACATATGCTTATTTCTGGCTTTAGACCTTGACTACTTCGTTGCAATAAGAACCCCACCCCAACACTCTTGGAAAAATCCAGTAGAGCGCATAATGTCTATTTTAAATCTTGGGCTGCAATGCATTGGTCTAATGTGAACTAAAATGGATAATGAGCTAGAAAAAGTAATAAAAAAAGCAAATATAATAAAAGAAATTTGATGCATTGCAGAAAGCAACCCTAATTAAAAAATGAGCTTATTAGAAGTGTCTAGCAACCAATTAATCTAGTTCGTAGCATCTTTGAATGCCAATTGTTAAAAGAAATTCCTTTTAAAATATTTGATGCAGCAACTGAAATTAATATTACAGAATTATGGGAAACAATTCACCTAATTGATGATGAAGTAACTCAACAAGATTGTATAGCAGAAAGCATAACAAAAAGAGTAAGTAAAGTGTTTTAGAGTTTATGATAATATTAATAACTATAGTACTTATCTTCTTGTAGCCACGGTTGAAGAAATTTATCGAACATTGTTGTACTATAAGACATTATTTTTTCACTATTAAGAAATACGGAAACAAAAGATGTAAGATTTGCCTACCACTTTGATGCTCCGAAGAAGAATTTGAACAACTTCATTGTATCTCTAATCCAGTTCCTGGCAAAGGTGTTTATTATAAATCATTTGATGAGTTATATAGCACATGTACAATAAAAGAATATAGACCCTCGCTCAAAAATACTAAATTACGATCCACCAAGTTAGGTAAAGTAAAATCTAATCTAAAGCATACCATGCCGTTTAGCTCTTCCTCTATACATGCAAGAAACATAGGAATTTTTGTTACTTGTTCAAAATATAAGAAACCATGTTTGTTGTTTAGTTCAAAAAAATTAATAGAAAAAGAGCGTAAAATATTAGAATCTTTCCTAGACATGATCTTATACACATGCGAAATATCTTTTCATAATACCTGTGATCTTGCTTCTACCAGTTTCATTAATACCGATACTATCAATGTTGAGAATAATAATGAACAACAAAGTGATAAACAAAGTAACAGCCAATTAAGTAATAACCATGACCAACTAAGTAACGGCTAACAAAATGACGACCAACTAAGTGATAACCAACTAAGTAACAACCAACTAATTGATGACCAACTAATTGATGACCAACTAAGTGATGACCAACTAAGTGATGACCAACTAAGTGATGACCAACTAATTAACAACCAACTAATTGATGACCAACTAAGTGATGATCAACTAAGTGATGATCAACTAAGTAACGATCAACTAAGTGACGACAAACAAATTGATCCACAAGTTAAAAGCCAGCAAGATAAAATCCAACAAAATGATGTGATTACTAGAGCTAGTTGCTCATATATGAGAAATACAGAAATTAATGAAGATTCAAGCTATACAGTGAACAAAGAAACTGGCAAACCTGAAAATAGATTCACAAAAGATGATTTTATCTACAAGCTCTTTTAACATATCTTTGTAAATGATTCTTGGAGTTGTGTATCTCCAATTGAAAAACCCTACTATTCAGCAGAAATCTTCCCCCCAGTTTGCTTTTTGTATAGCAATAGGGATATAACAAATCCTTCAAAAGGTAAATATCTATTGTATGCCAGATGTGGTAAAAAATCTCTACCAAAAAGCGTTATAAGTGGAGTTCAAGTATAAACAAAAAGAGAAAACAGTGCCGAACAAAATAATTAAATCAGATAGTTTTTAGAAATCTTTTATTATATGTATAAAATCTCTTATTTTTTATAAGTATAAAATAAAAATACATTCACTACAATCCTATTTTATAACAATGAAATTATGCATTCTTATTGGCTGCTTACCTACTGCGATATAAAAATAAAATTTTGACTCTGATTAATTCTAACCTGGCCAGGATATGAAAACCAATTTATTTTTTTTATGCCGCTTTACATAATTATTGAAAAATTATACATATCTAAAAAGAATTTTGCTTGTAATCAATTAATTCTTCACATTCCATAATATAGTTATCAATATTCTTGTTTCCACTTGTCCATCCTTGTATTATTTTTTTGAGAGTTAAACATTTGACACCAAGCTTTGGATGTGTTATATTATTTGAAATTTGCATATTTTCTATAATTTTCTTTTGGAACCCGATTTATCAAATACTAAAATATAAACCTTTGTAGTATTTTGAGTTAATCTCTATATTTTGAGATTGCTATTATTTTATTGTATATAACTGCAAACTTATTAAACATGTTAATATAAATTAGCTATGAAATACAAAGATGTCTATAGTAAAAAGAAACCAGTATACTTAGCTGTTAATAAAGGTAAAAGCATTGGCGGTTTGTGTATTTGAATCAGTAAGTTGGGTATTGTAATAACAGTAATTATATAACATAGTTGTGGCTGTATTTAAAGCAAATTATTTAAAATATAAGCAGTTAAAAGCGAACTAATAACAGAACTTACTAATACTAATATTACGACATATTATAAAATTCTTGCATTCTTATTGGTCAACTTGGCTCCAAGTCAGCTCTGAGTCATGATTTTTGGATTTGGAAGGCTTGTGTAATGATAATTGTTCACCATGCTTCCCTAGTGTAAATGAAGTTTTGTGTAATGGTAGGGTTGGGGGCATGGTGTCCCAAGGCATGCCTCAGGGACATGCCCCCCTGGGCATGCCTGAAGGCATGCCTTTGAGCCAAGAGGCATACCCTTATTATGTGATTATAAATCTGAATCACATGGAATTGGAACACACTGATTGGCTATCTATTTTATTAGATTGTCTAACTATTTTGTAATAATAATTATACAGTTAGCTATTTATAGAAAATCAGTCGATGATAAATTTTTCATAGACAGCTAACTGAACACAAAATATAATTGAATGTCCAGAAACAGATTTTTCGTTAATGGCACTCATATAATTTATGAGAATTATATAGATCTCTTTAACCCGGTATGCAAAAAAAAGTCAAAGTTTTAATACTTATAAATAATTTTGTAATTATTTTATTTTATTTCTTTTTGTAATAAGGCGGATGAAATATTAAAATATAAAGATAAGAGTACACCAGAACGAAGCCACTGTATGCAATCTTTTTCCCAGTAATCAATTCCAAGTATTCAAAAAAAGTTGACTAACCAAAATGAGTATAAGATACATATGTTTTTTTTACATACGTATATATCTATATATTTAATTACAGCACTATTCTTCTTATTCTAGATAAGTCTACGGTTTATTACTAAGCCAATTAAAATACAAAAATGGGCACAATTTAAATAATAATTTCCAAGCCCGTCTAAACAAATCAATTATATATTCAAAGCGACTAAATTAAAAGTCGTGGTGAGAATTAAGAATTTAATATTTAGAAAATGTCTAAATAGATGTAAACGTATTCAAAGCCATCCCAGTTTAACATGAAAGCATAATTGTATAATTATAGTTGCATAAATCAGAAAAAATGGCGTGATATATATGAACAATAGTAAATTTGAAGAGGATTAAGATGTTGTGGCGAAAATTATAAAATTTTGATATTTGAAAATGTATTTAATCACTTAAGCCTGTCTAAATAGCCAATGATGCATTCAAAGCCAACTGTTCGATGTCGAGATGCATAATTCACGATTAGTGCCATATTATTATTAGTAGGAAGGCATAAATTATGGTGTGAAATATCATGTGAAATAGTAAATAGAAAGTGATTTTAATTTAGAAAATATAGAAGATATATATTTGAAAAATATATATAAATCATGCTTTTTGGCTTAAATAAACTTCAGAATTTGAGGGGTGTGGTGACCTAGTAAAGTGGTGGGGTTGTTGCACCCCCAAGCGGCAGGTCTAGAGTTCGAATCTCACGGACGATGATTTTGAAAATACTAGACCTGTATTGGTTAACGTTAAGATTATTGGTTGGATCCAGATATCTGTAATCTTGGTCACACCATCTTGAATGGGAGCTTCAGCGCAATAAATCCAGGAAACCGGAATTACCAAAAACCCGTTTGGCAAGCCCCGAGTAGGGAGGTAGTATGATCTTCAACGGTGCTACAGGAAGACCAAATTTGGAATTGGAGACCAAGACCGGAGAACCAAGTGACCAGGTCCTTAAGTGAGGGGACACACCAGCCGAACCGCTGGGTCGCCAACCGGAGGAAAAGGACATGTGCTCTGGAAGCATGTATCAAGGGTAGGGAGACCGTAAGGCACCTAAAGCCTGGGCAGACCAACCTTTCCGGTTGCCAGCTGGAAGTAAGGGAGAGACTGGTAAAGAATCCAAGGAAAAAAGAAAGTCTGAATGTGGGTACTGGGGTCGTGCGAACCTTACAAGGGCAGGAGTACATAATGGAAGACTAATTAGAAAGGTTGTAGCTTGAGATACGGATCGGGTTACGGCAGTATCTTAAAGGATAGCTTGAGATACGAACCCGGTAACGGCAGCACAACAGGTACTAGTTAGAAGGAAATTACCGAACATGCAGGTATAAACATGTGTAGGACATGGACTACTCTGTTAGGTTTACCTTGTGAATAGATTAGCCAGAAATAGTTAGTAAGTCCTAAGATGGGTGCGAAATCTACAGGTGTTACAAAACCTAGCATATGAATAGTGAGTTACACCTTGGTTGGCTTAGGAATGGACGGCAGTTGTAACCAGAGGGTATAAATAGGTATCCTCATAGTTGGGATGCAGGTACGGTAGCTAGTGTGGAATCTAGGCAGACTACTTAAATAGGCAACCAAAAGTTGCATGTATGGCTAGTTGTACTCTCATTAGTAATAATCAGAGAGCTTAAAATAGGTAATCTTCTAGTTAGGTTGCAGGTATGGCAGCTAGTGTAGAACCCAGGTGGACCACTTAAATTAGGTATCAAAAGTACACGTGTGGCTTGATGTACCCTTATTGTAACTGTATAACCTGAAGTTAATAAGTCTAATAAAAAGTTCCCAGCCATAGAGATCACCTTAACACCAAAAAAAAAAAAAAAAAAAAAACAAGTTAGTATGTCTAACATTACTATGAAAACCATAAAATCCAGAGCTCATCATTTCAATTGCTGTCGATTATATTAATGATAAAGAATTGGATGCTGTAGATAATGACCATAATTTTCACCAACTTACAAATTTATCTGCGATCTTAATTTTGCAAATAGGAGCCCGTGTCATATATCTTGATAATGACCTATTTGAACATAATCTTTTTAATAGATCTATTGGCATTATTACTGATTTAATCAATGAAAATACTATCAATGTTGTATTTTTAACACTATTAAGAATAATTACAACTATTATAAAAAGAATGACTAAACGCTTTCTTTTAAATAGCTTATCAGCAAATCAGTATCAGTTTCTCTTTCAAAATACCTTTGCACTTACTATACATAAAACACAAGAATTAACTATATTTAACATTTTAATTGCTATTAATAAACAAATATTTGCATATAGTCAGGTATTTATTGCACTTAGTCGGCCCTATCATGGGATTTACTAGATATTACTTCTTTCAATCCAGCTTAAGTAAAAACTAATCTAGCAGTTGTTACTAAATATGATCGATTATTTTCATTATATAATGAAGGTTTAGACAATTTTTTATAGTGATTTCTTTAATCTATTTTTTATATAATTACCTTTATATAATAATCTTATTTCAATCAATAAAAATATTCTCCTTTATCTAAACATGTTTATTATAATGAATTGGTTAAAATATGTTGAATTAATTTGAACAATAATTAAAATTGTCCCCAACATTAAAAGAACTAAAATAACTATCATCACAAGTTTTTTTATATTCATACTTTTTCTTATTCTAAATTATCAACTTCAGATCTATATGAATTTAACTCTCCTTTAATCTTTCTTTGTTAATATGCAGTAGATCATTTCTACTAAAGTTTATGATTAGCATTAAGCATCTTATTTATTGGTTGTAGTTTTACTCATGATCCACCACATTTCTTTTAGAATAAAACAAAAATGATTTTCATATAAAAATTTTATAAGATCAGATCTTATTTATCTAATTTGATCATTCTGATCGAACTGCTTAATCTGATCGATCTGATCATGCTCCCTAAATCTTTTTTATCATATTAGGTTGAATTTATAAGATTCAAAATTAAATTGACTTTTGACTCTATAATTCGATATATATATCAGTAGGATGTGGCCTAAACTAATTAAATCAAACATTAGTTAGGCTAATATATAAAGATCATTAATTTTGGATTTTTTATAGGCTATATATTTAAATATTAAATCAAATTTACATTTTTTGGCATAAGTATCTAACAAATATGCATGCAATTTTTTTTTAACCTGAAGCTCTAAACTAGCTCTACATGGTAATAAAGCTATTTTTTAATAATTTTTTAAAATTTTTTACTAAAAATTAATAAATAATTAACAATTAATTTTTATATTATAACTATTAATATTTTAATTATTTTAATAAACTATTAAAAAAATAGCTCTATTATCATGTGCAGCTAGTTGAGAGCTTCAAGTAAAAAAAAATAGTATTCACTTTTGTTAAGTATTTATGCTAAAAAATATAAATTTAGTTCGATAATTATTGTATATAATAGATAAATATAGATAAATTGCTATATATATATAAATAGATAAGTAATTTAATGATTAATTATATAAATATTATATGTATACTTAATCTTTGTTTATACTACTAATTAATATACCAAAAAAAACCAAAAATAAGTAGTATAACTAGCGATAACATTTAAAAAAAGTATATAATACAATAAAAAAACCTTTACAAGAAAGTACCAATAATAGTTTAACTAAAGACTCAAATTTGGATCAAGATATCATATTTAATAAAAAGGATTTATTGCAGAAAGAGTTAGAAATTAGTAATTATTATGAATTCAATTATAAAATTTTAATATATTATAATTAAAGGAAATGCCTATTTCCACCATAGTAATTTGCTATTTCCACCATGTGTTACACAAAGATTTACAAGATTTTCTATTTTTAGTATTTATATAGTAAAAATTAGGTTTTTTAAAAAATTAAAAAATTTTTTAATAAGTAAACCTTTCTTCTAGCTCTAAGAAAAGTTGTAGAGGTGATTTTTCTGGTTCTAATGGTAGTTAGATCATTAAAATCGGCCTGGTGGATCCCAAGATATTTGGGGTAAAAGGCGCGAACATAAAGATTTACAAATTTACTATTACACGAAATTTTATAAACTATAATACTTTGTGTAACAGTGAATTTGTAAATCTTTATGTTCGCGCCTTTAACCCCAAATATCTTGGGATCCACCAGGCCGATTTTAATGATTTAACCACCATTAGAACCAGAAAAATCTCCTCTACAACTTTTCTTAGAGCTAGAAGAAAGGTTTACTTATTAGTTTTAGGGTTAGGGTTAGAATAATATTAAAATTTAAAACTAAAGTTAGGGTTATATGCAGTGTTTAAAATTCAAAGTAAAAATTACGTACACAAATGTATTTTGTGCATCTTTTTTCATCTTTTTTGGAAAATTTTATGTGCACATTTAATAAATTTTTTAAAAATTCATAAAAAACTCGTGCACATGTGCATCTTGTGCATGCCAATTTTAAACACTGGTTATATGTATTTTTATATTATTATTTAAAAATAGAAAATCTTGTATAACCATGGTAGAAATAGCAAATTACCATGGTGGAAATAGCAATTTTCTATTATTATTTAAAGTCAATGTTAAATTATTAAATAAAATTAACAAATTACCAAATATAGTAATTTTATTACTATATACAGCTACCTACCATATTATTGTGGACACTTTTTAAAATTTTATATTAAGCCAATAAATATAGTATTTATTTAAAATTATATAATAAACTTATTAAATCTAAAGCTTTTAAATAAAAAAAATTTACAAAATTTTATACAGTACTTTTTGAGAAAATTAAGATTATACAAAATTGTATAACATTACACATAACCGAAATTAGCAATTTTTACAAATTTATTATTATAATTATTATATATTAAAAATTAATTTTTTATTAAAATAAAATTATTAATATTAAAGATTATATATTTATTTAAATTTTTATATTTTTTTAAAAAAATATATAATATTAAATAGTATAAAATAAATAATTAAAATATTAAATTTTATTAATAAATTACTAAAAATAACAATTTTATTACTATATACAATAATTTAATAAATATTTTTTTAAAAAAATTAAAATTTTTAAAATATATATAACTTTTTATTCTAAATAATTTTATTTAAAAATAAAATTAGATTACTTAATAAAAAAATTAAGTTTTATATATATTAAATTTATAAATAGTTATAAATTTATATAATATAATTTTATTTTTTATTTTTATTTTTTTTTTTTTTTTAAAAGAGGTCATTTCCTTGTTCCTTTATTTTATATTAATATATGATTTACAATTTCTTATA
>CAJVPU010001713.1:0-12152 GCA_910591775.1 Dentiscutata heterogama | reverse complement strand
TTGTTAGTATACAAATTAAGTCTTTATATAGCTTTATGTAATCACTTATATAAATTATTAAATAAAGATATGAGCAATACCTCACCTTTAATATATAAAAAAAAAAAAAAAAAATATTGCAAACAGACAATAAAGCATATGAAAAATTAATAGTTTTTTTTTTTTATTATCTTCTTATATTATTAAATAATTTAAAAATTAATTTTTTTAAATTTGATTTATATATTATTTAAATTTTATAGATACAAGCAATAAAAGTTTGAATATATTAGCTAATATTAGTATAATTACAATTGCAAGAGCAGTAAATTGTAAAAAAAAAAATTAGTAATTCATAAAGAATATTTAAAAAAAGCTTGGTTTAAAAATTCTTTTGTATTAAATATTAATGATTATTATTGGCATTGTTAAATCACCCGACTAGTGTTTAATACTACAATAAGTTTTATTATAAGCTGTAGTGTAATATAAAGATCAGGTGTAATATAGATTTTTTGTTTTTTTTTTTAAAAAAAAAGAGTATAGCTCAAAATTTTATCTATAAAACCACCTTTTAAGTTTTAACAAAAAAACTTTTTGCAAAATTTTGGTATAAACTAAACCTCACCCTATCTTAGCTTTTAACCCTAACCCTAATTTTAATCAAAATTTCATTTTTATTTTGATAATTATTTTGATCTATATATTACACTGTAGCTTATAAACAAAATTATTGTAGTGTTGAACACCACAGGTGTGATATATAGTTTTTGATTATTATAATATTTATACTTCATATAATATTATTAATATAGAAATATTCATAATTTATATTAAACTAGTACAAAAATAAAGTCTTTGAAGATAATTTCGTATAGTATTATTTTTGTATTATTTTTAAAATCCCTATAACAATGCCAGTTTAATATAAATTATAGGAATTTCCTATATCTTGAATAGTATATATATATAGTAATAATTATAAAAATCTATATTTCATACTAGCTATACTATATAACAGAATACTGTACTTAATTCAAAAATTATTGCTAATAAGCCAATTGTCTGAAGTGTAGCTAAGAACACTATACTTCTAAATATTCAAAATCTATTATACTACATAGTTATCTAATAAAACTTATACTATTTATAATAATTTGTCTAATATAACAAAATACTTCAAACATAAAAATTGTTTTTGAAATTTGGTATTTTCTAAAAAAAAATATATTTTTTTTCTAAGCAAACTTTTTTTCAAGTTTTAAATAAATTTGTAAAGAAGAATTTTATAATAAAAATAGTAGTTAAAATATTAAAAATAGCCTAGTAGTTTACAAGATATAAATATTTAAATCTTTGCAACTATATATTTTATTCTTTTTATATAAAGAAAAAATATATAGTTGCAAAAACTAAAATACTTATATCTTACAATTTACTAAACTAATTTTAATATTTTAACTACTATTTTAATTGCAAAATACTTCTTTACAACTTTGTTTAAAACTTAAAAAAAGGTTTATTTAGTAAAGAAATAAGGGTTCTTTGAAAAATTTTAGATTTAAAAACAAATACTATATTATATTTTTAAAAGTTTATTAATAAATACTATCTTAATATTTTAAGTAAGATTGTTCAATATATTAAAACTTTTTCTATAGATCACTTTACCAAAATAGAAAAAAGAAAAAAAAACTTTCAAGTGACTTTTTCTCTAAAAATTACTATGTAAATTGATATCTGGCTTTTAAGTAAAGTTGTCCAGCACCTCAGAAACTATCTAAAGGAGGTGCAATTCTCTTTAAAAAATCTTATCTTGACAAGCCAGTAGCAATAAACACCTCAAATAGCAAAAAAACAGTTTTTCAATTCTCTCACGAAAGCAGTCCTAAGGACCCTTACTTTCTAATAATCTAAAGCAGACTATTAATAGTGCTATAAGCAAAAGTAGTTAGAAACAGCAAGTACCATATCTTAATAGACCCCAAGATTTCATCCAAAACATAGTATCAGAAAGCTCCTCTTATATCTTTAACTATTTTTTTTTACTCACAAACCACTGCCAGTAGCTTATCTCTAAGCTCAGGCACAGAACACATCAAAAATTTTTTAAGCATCACTATTAAAGACTGGTCCAAACTCATCTTTACTGTCAGCTTCTCTATTTCTAAACATGCCAACACATTTGTCTTCTTCGTCGATATTACCAAATCAGGAAAATTACTAACCTGACCAATTATCTATCCCAGTAGATCTGCAAACATGATGACTCTGCCCAATCAGTTCTATTTGATCTCACTACACAGAAAAACAATGTTGTAAACATTAGTGCCAAATATCCTAAATCTACATGTAATAGTGATATTACAACAATAACAAACTCCTACGAAAGCAATATGAAACTTTATATGAAAGCCAAAAACAACACAGACTTACCACTAATCTTATACAACAGTATTGCAGACTTAGACTCAGATAATGAGTCAAACAAAAGCACCAATGAGCTCATTGCACATACAATAACCACTACTAGCCCTAGTCTACTCATGACTCAAACACAGAATATACAAATAATAGTACAAATAGTAGTCATATAGACTCTGCATTATTTACAAACAAACTTTCTAATACAGATACTACAAGTAATCCCAATACTGATAGTACTACCAGAATTAATGTACCTAGACCTAGTACACCTACCAAACAAATCACCCAACTTATACTTCTGCATCCACCTCAAGTTATTCTCCTGTTGATACTACAGCCAACCCTAGCTCTAATCATAAAAGATCCAGAAATATGTCCAATATATCTCCACTTATTACAACTGCAAACAAGGCCACCAAAGCTATACAGGAAGGTACCTCCATGACAATTAGAATAGAAGCAAATGAGAAGATAATTGCAAGATTTACATATAGTCATGTTACTAAAACAAACCTTTTTGCTTCTCGCAACTGATACCCTAGAAGATGATATGAAGTGGCCACAGAAGTATATCTCAAAACTACTAAACTTATTGATACACTATTTGATACAAACCTCTGGTTATTTGATACTATTGCAAAGGCCTTAGAAACTCCAGAGAGAATATACAACCTCACTAGCTACAAGCTTATTACTATTCCAACATGTTATAAGTTGCCAGATACAATCACTCTAAAGTTCATCCACCAAGATACAAGATTTTTCAAAATATTTACATGCAATCCTAAAACTATCCCAGCACACCAAAAAGAATATACTAATCTCTTCAACAAAGCTCTTATCGCATACAAACAAGAAAATAACATCACAATTACTAATACTGCTACACATAACACTATCTACTCAATACTTAGAAAATGGCTTATCAGCCAATACCTTTGCAACATCAACTTTTCTAAAAGCACATGTAGACAACTATGTAGAGCTAACCAGTATGCTAGAGGCTTTCTGCAAATCAAAAATGCTAGTAAGGAAACTTTCAAAGAGATCAAAGCACAAATTAATAAAGCACTTGAAGACAAGCTAATCCCACTACCAGATACACCAGAGCAAATACCCAAAGAAATCTTAAAAATCCTACTCTTTGAACTTTCAATTACATAATGATCACATACTAGAGCTATAGTTAATGCTCTAAGAAGAATTTTTAAGTTCCCTGAGCTCCCTGAGACATATTTTGCTAAACTTCCTCCACTTTTCCCTCACTATAATAGACTTACATCAAGTTTATGCCAACTATTCCCAAATCTTCATTCAATATCTCACTTTATAAAAAAGGAAATTAGCAGACTTCTATACAGTTACCAAAATTCTAGACTTATACTTTAATCTGCCACCACCTAAAAAGCCCCTACCTACAATGTACCAAGAGCCTAACCACAAAGTCCATAAATTCTTTCCCTTTAACCAAACTATATCTCTTATATTACTAGCAAAAGTTATAGCTCAACTTAGAAAATACTACACATTTAAACTACTACCTAATGACTTCTTCACTACCAAAACCCCTCTTTCCACAGATGTGAGTAAAATTAAAACCACTACACCCTTTAACTTCTTTATTACTGATAATACAAAGACTAGGGAGTTTATTAAACAAGCCTTTTCTCACTACAGAATCCAATTCCCACTCTCTACAGAAATTATACAAGCCAACTCTACTAATAAATCTGCTTTGCCAACTGCAGAAGAAATTGTAGAATACCATAATATTTTCCTTCCTATTACAACCTCTCAACAACTCATAGCTACAGTCAAATGCTTTGTAAACATTACTATTTTAGACAGCTCTCTACAGACTGAATTCAAATTGAAAATGACTAACCTATCAATGCCGAGAACACCAACCACAAGCAAACTCTTCCTAATATCTTAGAGAATATTGAAGATATCTATCCAGACAAGCAATTATTATTACACTCTCTATACAAAACCAATCTGACATTACTCTAACTATAAAGACCCTTTGACAGTTTTACACAATTAAAAAGATTCCTGACTTCTTGCTTGATCTTTCTCCTCTTCCAACTTCTAGCTAAAGTATATTTAACAACACAGCTACACTACCTAGTCCAAGCACAATACAAACATTCGCAAGTATTACCTCTAGTCCAAAGATTAATATATCTATTCCAATACCAATAGAGGACACAATTATTACAGAGATATTAACACCTACCGAAAACATACCACCACTTAATGACAATATACTACCATTGGACAACCTAACACCAATAAACATAAATAAGCAATTATGAGTAGCTTACAAAATTTATATAATACTATACTTCTCAATCCAACCCTACCCAACTCTATATCTCATCAACAGATACAAACAATAACTCACCTAACCCACTTACACTTTCTATCTGTACACACAATGTACAAGAATTTAATACAAATACCAAAAAAGAAACCTGGGAGTATTGCTATCTGCAAAATAATCTAAATATTATTAGTATTACAGAAACCAGACTTTCTAGCAAAACCACTTCACAAAAACTATACAAAACCAAGCACTATACCTACTTCTGAGCATGTACTGATAGCTTCAGAGCTAGAACAGCAATTATGATTCATAACAACCTAACCCCCACATCTACAATATCAAAACACTTCAGGGATATGCAATAGTAATTGATCTTCTCTTCAAAAATAACTTCAAGTTTTGTGTCATATCTCTTTATCTACCAAGCAATAATACGCATCTTAGACTTCAGGCCCAAAATACAACTATTCAATAGCTACAGCAAGCGAATACACAGAACCTACTCCCTATTGTATTAGGAGACTTCAATGCCTCTACAGACAATATACACTCACAATTGATCAAATATAAACTTCTACAGTACCTTACATACAACAATATATACAATGAGGCCTCATATTCTCAAAAAGCAGTACCTACCTGGCAAAGAGCCAATCTTAGAAGTAAAATTGACTATATATAGATATACTAGCCCATCCTACAATACCTGATGATTATAATACAGATAACCCTAGTACTAGTATACAAAGTGATCACAAAATACTAATATCTCACTGGCTCTTTCTCTATGTAACAACAGGCCAACAAAGACACAAAACTAGAACAAAAAGAAAAGTATTTAACTACAAACTCATAGATAGTGAAAAATGAGAAAAACTTTAGCAACCAAGTTAGCCTTAACCTAAACCAATACAACACCCCTTACAATCTCAACCTCAGAATCTCTAGATACTACTTGGTATAAAAACTAGACCAGCCTTATTATAGCAGCACTTCAAATTATTCCAAACAAAAGATTAATAGTCCACAACTTCTATCACACTTTCTCATCAAAAGCTACCTTGCTTTACCATGGTTTAGCAACATAATTAGGCAAGTAAAACATCATCTTATGCATAAGCAGCAAACCCTAGCCCAACTAGATACAAAAATAACCCAACTCAACCAGCTACACAACTTGCAAGTACTATCTCTACTATCTACCACCTACCCAACTACTACTAGCTAGCTGAGGCCAACTTGGAGTGGAAAAAGCTATACCATGCTCGCAATTTAGAAAATATAAAACAAACACGATAGCAGATTAATAAAGCAATTGCTAAAAGATATACTAAACTTCTATCCAACCCCACCTCTATGCTCAATAGTATCCTCAACAGATACAAAAATCCTGTAAAATTTAATAATATCAAACTAAACCAGGATATTATCATGGAACCTCCCTTAGTCAAGACCCATATTCAGCAACACTTTGTGAATTGGATAGCCTTTCGACCAATCAACCAGGACCTATTTGATATTCAATAGCAAACTGAATATAGCCCAAAGCTACATATACAGCATACTTGGTACTCTAAGACACATAATAACTTCTCCCAAGAAGAAATAATCTCTACATTAAGCACACTACCAAACACCAAGGCCTGTAGCCCCTCTAGAATAAGCTATAAAATGCTTAAGCATGCAGGCCACAATTTCATACAAGCTATAATAGCCCTGCTTAACTGATATCTCGACTCTCAGACTATTTTTAAACAATAGAAAGAGAGAAGAATCTATCCAATATCTAAAAAACCAATCTTTGATGTCAATCTCTCTAACACTAGGCCTATCAGCTTCTGAAACATATCAAAAAACTTTATACCAAACTTTTTACTAACTGTCTAAATCATATATTATCCAAACATGATATCCTTTCTCTTTTAATTATGTTGCACTTCCTGGCAACTCTACCTTTATCCCAATCCACATCCTTAATAACATCATAGAGGATGCAGCATACAATTCAAATCAACTTTGGATTTTGTCCCAAGATATGAGCAAAGCCTATGACTCCATTAACTTTAACCTGTTTCAAAAATCACTATAGAGAATCAGTATGCCCAACCACTTATCAGCATTCTTACTGATTTTCTCTCAAGCCATACTAACAGAGTCATTACAAATTTTGGCCTCACTAATTACTACTCAGTTCAAAATAGAATAGACCAAGGAGAAACTATTACTCCATTATTCTAAAGAATTTATTATGACCCACTTATTACAAACATATCTCTACACTTACCTAAATACAATATGTATATATTCTGAAAAACTAGCCTTACTTCATTATCCGCCAAATAGCTAACATGTTCAGTATCAGTACTTGCATACATGGATAATACCCTTTGGATTGCTCAATCCAAGAATAACCTAGAAAAAATAATACAAGTTGCTTCATCCTTCTACAAAATAGCTAATATTCAAGTCAACCTATCCAAATCAGTCTTTATATCCAAATTGCCAGCAGCAAACATTTCATTTATACAAACAAGTCTTAGTTCAATTCCCTCTAACCAGCCATTCAAGTTTCTCAGGTGCTGGTTTACACTCAATAACAAGCATTCACAACAAATTAAACTTATCCAGAATAAGGCCCTTAACCTAGCATATATTGCTAGTACTAAAAAAATAACAAATAAGCAAATAGCCTATATTATTAATGCAGTTATAATTCCAACAATTGAATATAGAATTCACAATATTATTATCTCCCAATTTACATGCTCTAGGATATTAGGCAAATACCTTACAATCACTAAATACAAAGCCTACCTCACACATTTAACCCCTAATAGTATAATGCTCAACTACAATATTTATAATATTCATAATATTTGGAATATACAACTTCAATATCATACTAGCAATTTTCTACTCAGAATTAACAATAGCTCCACACTTGGTATCTTTACTTATATCAGACTCCAGCAACTACAAAATAACCTTTGGTTAGTCACTAATATTCTTTAACATACCCAATCTATTATTAATAGTCCTAATCGATATATTACTACATGCAAACTTATTTAACTTATACTACAAGCAGGTTTTAGTATAATATCCAATCCAAATACTACCTGGCCCCAGACAATCCAGAATAGCAATACCCTTTAGAGCCAATACTAAGCATGAATACCAGATATAAAGTGTTCAAACAACAACTCTGATATAAAAATATTCTCTATTTGAAGCAACTTTGTTCAGCAAATAATGAATACTTACTGAAATAGCAACATATCTTACCAAGACTTCTTCACTTGTCTAAAGGCAAAAAGCTACAATGGTTCTCATTTCTTGAAGAGACAGTAATAGATGATCCAATATATCATACGTTAGCTTTACAATATCAACCAGTAAGAGGAGTAACAAAAATCAGGTGATTTTTTAGAAAAGGTAAAAAAAGTTAAAATTATATATAAAGACCTGATTAAATATATAATAAGAAGGGGGAGGGGGGGTATGCCTCTGATAAAAAAAAATCAGATGATAAATAACACTGCCCTAAGTAGTAACCCATTCATATATCAATCTATAAATATTCTAAAAAAACTAAAACCATGGATTCTTATTTACTAACAAGATAAAATTATTATTGGCCAAGTTAGAAAAAGAATACAACAAACTAACAAAGTGTCTATTATACACTGGCAGTATAATATTAATACTTATCACTATCTACTATATCCTCTTCTACCAATTTTATGCTCACCATGCCCAGGATGTAGTTTTAACTCAAACTGCTTAGCTAATTACTGCACAACTGAAGTTTCTACAACTATATCCACACAGTTTCTAGACAGAAAAACAGTTGATAAACAACTCAAGCTCAATGCCAACTATATTAATCTCTTGTATTCTACAGCAATCAAATATCCTATTATATTACTACCTCTACTAAGCATTAATATTATAAATTCTCTAGCTCCAACCCTGTTCCATAATAGTGAAGCATGCCAAACTCTTATACAAAAAACACTCAATAACTATAATAAACACACTTTTACATTTTATACAGATGGCTCAGTAATAGAGATAGGTACTAGCAACTGCTCTATGAGAATAGGCTGGGTACAAGTATACAATGACCAAGTTACCAATGAATTTGTAGCCAGAATTACAAACTGGCTATCCTTATACAAAGCTGAGCCTATAGCAATCTTATTAGCCATTGCTACACTACCTCAGAATGCCAAGGTTGATATATTTACTAATTCACAATCTGTTATTGCCAAGTATACTAAACTGCTAAGCACCTCTACAAAATTTTCAAAGTACTTCAAATTCAAATACTAACCAATATAGTACTCACTTCTTAATACTGTTAAGTCTTTCAATATCCAGTTTACACTTCATAAAATCTAGGCACACTTAGAGAACCCATGCCAAGAAGCATCTACAGCCTCTAACATATACTCTTTAGTTTAACCATACTAATATATATAATCTACATTTAATTATTGTATAGAAATAGCAATGTGTAGAAAAACCAACAAGACAATTCATTAAGAGTATTTGCAGAGCAGAGACCATATCTATGTGGGCTTCACAAAAATGCAATATATAATGGAAAGAATATACTCATACAATTGACTGGAATACCACCTGGCAATACTTAAACAACAATCAAAAAGTTATCTTGAGTATTACCTCTCCCAAAGCTAAACTAAATGAAAGTATTTAAAGTTAAAACTATGCTTAATGATTTACTTACATATTCACACTTCTATCACATACTACCAAAAACTTATCAATCCCAACTTGCTTCCTCTATAATACACTGGACTTCCAACATACTAGCTTATATGCTCGAGGCCTCAAATACTTAAGCAAATAATACAAAGCTCTATTACAAAATAGTATATAAACAGCTAGCGGATCTAACATCTGTATAACAAAAAACAATAATTGATATAATTGGATCTCACCCATCAATCAACTAGTCTTCTCCCCCAAATATAGATATACATCCATTATCAATCACATTAAAAGGCTTTATCTTATCAGACCTCATACAAGCAATACTAGTAGAGGATATACTCTATAAAGAAGCAGTTAATATCCTTATTCAAATATTACTAAATATATCTGCAGAGATCTATGAGCAAATTTGGAAACCTTACTGTAACCAACTAGCAAAGTAGAAAAAACAAAACAATATCCAAGCATATAATCAAGCACTTGCAACACAAACATAGCTACAGTGTAGAAACTGGCAATTATGCAGAAAATTTACATACAACTGTCTATGTGGCCTATTTGATCAACTTTACACAAGTAATAATAACAATAATAAGAACAATTGTCTCTCAATAGAACAAGCATGATATAAATTTAACCAATGATTCATAGCATGAATTTAATATAGCTTACCCACAAATTATATATTAACTATTAAATCTAGCTGTGTTTTGACTACTCTAGTAGGTTTAGGTTGCAGAAAATTAGTCTGAGCTTATATTTTTGTATGTAATTTATGATGATTTGTCCTCTACAAACTGGGTTTTTATTATAATAACTCAATAAATTGCTAAATAAAGATACAAGCAAGGCCTCACTTTAAAAAAAAAAAAAAAAAAATAAGATTGTTCAATATTTAAAAATTATTATATCCATATATTTTTACTTTATATTTTTAATTGATAATTTGTAAGTTAGCTAAATAAAATAATCTATAATTATTAATTAAATTTGATATAATTTAATTAGATTAGTAAAAGCTTTAATTTATAAATATATAGTTTTTTTAAATATATATAGTATATCTAATATCTAAAATAAAAACTTATTATTACTCAAACTTATATTATAGCAAATATTTAATATAGTAACTTCGAGAATTACTAATTCTTAAATGAGGACTTCACTATAACAAGAGTAAGTTGTAATTATTCTAACCTGATTATTTAATCTACTTGCTAATTAAAAACTATTACTAAACTCATCTACTATTTAAAAACTACTACTTAATATACTTGCTAATTAAGAACTACTATTTAATCTATTTATAAATTAACCAAGAACTAATATTTAATCTAGTTGCTAATTAAAAACTATTACACAACCCATCTACTAATCAAGAACTATCTAATATCTTTATAATAAAAAACTAACTACCCAATCTAGCTATTAATTATAAGCTAACTACTAATTTATCTATTAATTAAAAGCCAACTACCTATCTACATACTATTTAAGTGAATCTATCTGCTAACTAAGAGCCAACTACTTAATTTACTTGTTATATAGTTTAGAAATAACCTACCTACTAGTTTAATTTAACTTCTGTATTTAAAATTTATAATAATGTTAAATATATATTGTATAAAATACTGTACTATATATTTCAATAATAAAAATTAATAGTAAAAAAAAACTTTTTTATTTATTATATTTATTTTAATTTAATATATTTATAATTAATTTTATCTTTAATAAACATTAATTCTAACCCAATTATTTAACTAATATTGAACTATAAGCTTACAAATAAAAACAAATATTTATTTAATATATTATTTTATTTAAATTATTCAATATACATAATTATACAGTATAACTTGCAAGTAGAAAAATTAGTATTAATTGAAATTAAAATCAGAATCATCATTAATTAGCAGAATTAAATCAAAAAATCAAGTTAATAAACCAAGAGTATAAATACTTAATTACTATATAACACCTTTAATTTACAATAATTATTCTACCCAGCTTGCAAGTGTAATGATCAGTTATTATTAAATGGAGCTAAAAATAGCAAATCAAGTTTACAAACTCAAGAACTTAAATTCTTATTTATTATTACATGGCTTTTTTCAAATTATTCATTTATATTAATTACTTCAGTCAACTTGCAAGTATAAAAATTAGTATTAATCTATAGAATTAAATCAGAATCATTATTAATTAGCAAAATTAAATTAGAAAATCAAGTTTATAAACCAAGAGAATAAATACTTAATTAATACAATATACTATTTATATATGTGTGTTTGTGTTCTGTACTAATATCACAAGTTAAACGATAAATATATTCATAACTTAATCTTATTATTATTTATATATTCGTTAAAATCTGTGAATAACTGCGAGCAGACAATTATGCGGATAGCTGTAAATAAGAATTTGGCTTTGCATAATATATAGTTTTTGTATGCAAAGCAAATAATAACTACACCTTTAGCATAGATCATTAGGAAGGTGCTTCAGCTAATTAAATCAAACATTAGTTAGGGTAATATATGATGATCATTAATTTCAGATTTTTTTTTTTTTTTAATATTAAGGTGATCACTTGGGCCCTTGGCACTTTATTAGTACAAGCGGTTAGGCCATATATCTGAAGACTTGACCACATGTTACATCAGTATTACAAGAG
>CAJVPU010001712.1:0-12155 GCA_910591775.1 Dentiscutata heterogama | reverse complement strand
TAAGCCTCATATAACCGTTGATCCAGAATTCCAATATTATATCCGGTTTAGTCACAAGATTACTGCGCCAATTTGACAATCCTTCTTTGCCCGTAACACTATTTATGATTATTATATAACTATTATATGATAAAAATATAATAAAAATATTTTTAATCTGTTAAGTTACTATTAACAATATTTGTATCATATTTTTAAGTGTTAAGCTATTAATAATATTATTTAATTATTTTAAACAGATTGCTATTATATTATTAAAATATTATATTATTAGATTACTATTAGATAATATTAGATTATACTTATATTATAATTATATTATAATATATGGTATTAATCGAGTTAATAGTGACTTAACAGAATTACAAAAATATGTTTAAAGTATTATGATAATACTTTTAATATATGTTTATCATATATTTATTATATTTTTTTATTAAAATATTTTTAATATATTTTTATTATACAATAGTTATATAACTATCATATGATAATCATAAATGGCAAAAATTCAAGTTTCTGCTAAGTAATTAATTAAAATATGTTTACGTTTCATCGGAAAATTTTTAAATAGGATAAGCATCGATTAGAAGCTGCAGGGTCAATTACTATCGATTAAAAAAATTGATAATTATTGATATTAGTTGCTAATCGATGCATAATATTTGTCAAAATAATCGATTGTAATTACTCGATGTTCATCTAGGTAGTTGCAATCGATTGAAGAATTTTATAGCGATTATTATCATTATTTATCGATTAACTGAGCCATCGATTCATATCCAAGTATATATATGTGTAATGACATATTTTCGAACTTGGGACTACTGATGCACATACATACGTACAAGATAGTGAACCCACCAGTCATAGTATACCGAATGTGAATTATGAGATCTACAGTATATTAATCAAACCTGGGCTTTTTTTCAAGGTTTTCCTCTTAGCGACATGAACTCTTAGCTGTATATTAAACTTGGGATCTACTATAGGTTTTAAATCGGTAGAATGTAAGAGACCCCAGGTCTTGTATGTGGTGTTTTACAGTAAACAAGCACAATTTTACTTTTTATTAGCCAGTATAGATTTTCTGGCATTCGCCAAATTAGAATCAATACAGAGTAGAATCAAAATATAGTACGTTAAACCTGAAGCAAGTTTAAAGTATGTATTTAACTTTTCTTTTTTTTGAAAATTTAGACTTTCTTCTCTTGTAAAGATCTTGTTTTATGGGCTTTGAAAAATAGACTACAAAATGGGATAGGGTAGAATATTTGTGTTTTTTGCAACTCTTTTTATTGGTATAGTTAAATTCTTTCTCATTCAGAACAGTGAATCTTGAAGTTAAATCTAACATTAGGCCAAGTTTCTTCTCTTGTTTCTTCTTGCAATCAAACTTCTAGCACAGGCTAATTACTTGGTTTGTTTGAGTTGAAATCTGTTAAATCAAGGTATGGGTATACAGCAGATGTAATTCATTGTGTTCTGTTTTTATTTAATATACTAATGCACATTCTTTTCGTTTATTTCTAAGATATTTTATTTGTTGAATAAAGCTAAATCTGAGATCATGAGCAAGAATAAGTATTTTTCTTTTTTATGTTTATTTATTTATATTTTTCGTTTTTACCAAATTCTGTGCCTTTTATATTTGGCAAGTATTGAAACGAATATAGACACTATTGGCATCACGTCATCGCTATGCTATAACAATGTAGTAATCAGAAATTATCTCCAGGTAACTAATTTTTTATATATTATAGTTTTTGAGAATATAATGTTTCACTTGTTTCATTAATTATCACAAAGTCTTATGGTACTATGACATAAAGACCTAGATAACATATCGCTGAAGATTGTTAAGATGTAAGACTTTGCCTTGTAAAAGAAATCGTGTTTGTTGGAATTCGAAAATCAGTGATCAAGCATTGAGTAAAAGAATATAGTAAAGAGCGAATAAACAAAGCCGATATAAAATGAAATTATTGAAGGAAGAACGAAGTGCATGAGTTATAGTTCATTTGATAATTCTCATTCACGCCTACTAACTTTCATTTTTGTAGCAACAACAACCTTCATATGTTTTATTAGTAGCATCTCTGCCAGCAGATCTCTGAAAGTCATTGAACTTTTGATTTTCATCTTTCTCGACGCCGATTCCATCATGGTAAGAATTTCCAGTTCCATCAGCATTACTCAGTTCTGCTGATTTTCGATAATTGCTGAATGCCTTATTTTTATTCATTTCAATTTTGGATCCATTAACATGATCATTTTTTTTCTTAATAATCTCTTGAAATTTTGTTATTCACCATTCAGATATCGAGTAAGTGTTCTTTTTCAATTTTTCTTTCAGCTTCATTTTTATCATGTGCTATTTACTAAATTTATTTTTCACCGGTATGTATATTGAGCAGTTGAACAAAATAGCTGATGATAATTTTACTTGTAAGATGTGACTGACCAAAACTTGTCCGAAGGACAAGAGATTCAATCCTGACATTTTAACATTACGCTGTATGATGAACAAGTTGAAAATGACCAACCAAGATTGAAAAGTCATATGGAACATATGGGGGTGAGTCAATAGAAATCAAGCAAATTTTTTATAATAAATTTTTTTTATAACTTTAAACAAAAATAACTTGATGAAAACTTGACCAAATTTGATAAAAATTTTTTTAAATAATTTTTACAAACTTGTAGAATTATTTTAAAAAAAAATTTATTGAATTTGATCAAGTTTTTGTTAAGTTATTCTTGTTTAAAATTTTAAAAAAACTAATTAAAAAATATTTGCTTGGTTTCTATTGATTCAACCCCATATGTTAGGGATAAAGGTTGTCAATATGGCATAGACATGGATAAGATGATAAAATGGCATTTGAGTGGTACTTGAGAGGTGACGATGATGGTACTTCGAATGAATAAAGGAAGTAGCCTTGAAGATCGTGATATGGATGATGCTGATGGAATACTCAAGCCAAGTATTTGACCTTAAGAATATCTTTATAATCATTTAATGTTTTATATTAATAATAATGATCTTGACCATTACTTAGATTGTTAATATTATAGGAATTAATTGTTATATGGATAGATACTATGTAAATGCAGAGTGTGGTTTGATTTAATAGTAGATAATAGATACAAATGACATTTTTAATTACAATAGCCTAATACGTATTTATCGATAAGGATTTGTAAATTATGCGTGTGGCATACTGATATATTTAAGATATGCGATTATTGATGATTAAAAATTAAAAGTGCGGTTTAATGATGTTTAATTTTAAATACTACAGTACTATGCTCAATTAAATGAAATACATGTGGCATTGATATAATACAAATAATGTAAAATTAAGTGATTTTAGTGCGATATTGTTTAATAAATGATTTCTGTGTCCCTGATGCATTATGACGCAAAAGTTATATATATATTAGAATTTTGTGGATTTGGAATCTACTTAAGTGGATTTTGAATCAAGAAACAACTTGGATCTTAAAAAGTTTTTTTTCTATTATCTCCATGGTTATGTTACCATGAGGACAATGCGTGTCATACTTTATTAAAAGATTATTTTTTAAATAGTTGAGTATTAGTAATCATCATACATAAATAATATATGAATTTTGTGAAAATTTTCAAGTTAAAATTTCAATGCAAGAATATTTTTTTATTTCAAGACAAGTTTTTTTAATTAATAAATTTCTTGAAAAAGTCACTTGCTAGACATCGTAAAACTTTTTATTTCACGATCCCGATCTAATTACAACCTCTATACTAGTATAAGTTCAGTAACTCTAAAAGATTGATAATGGATTTAAATTTTTTTTCAGCCCCAAAAGTTAAGAATTGAAATGAGTTAAATACTCAAATTATCATTGTTGTTAAAATGAAAATGGGTCAGAATCAATACCTTTAATCGTGCAATCTGTTTCTACTATAACTAGCTGCTAGCATATAATTGTAAGGATAAATACAAATTTAATTATTGTAGATGTAGATGTTTTAATTTGGTGTGTGGAAGCGAGTGTCATTCGTATATTATTAAATGCGAAGATAAAGAACATATAGAAAAAATAGATAATATAAGGTAAGTATATATATCACTTTTTAATACATCAATTGATAATAATACTTTGCTCACCAGCAAACATTTGGCTTTCACTGCTAGATAATCTCTACTTCAAGCAAAAAGCATTAGGGTCTCTTAATGCTAGTGTTGGTAGATTAAGAATGTGATATTTGTATTAATATATGTATTAAAAAAATTTATATATAAACCAGTGATTAATTAAGTAATAAAATAATACAATAAACTCTATATTAGTGCTGCTAAGAGAAATAGAACTTCGATCTTTCGATTATATTTCGTATTGGACGCAGTCCCTAACAAATAGATAGATCACGTCCGATACAAATAATTGAAAGACCGAAGCCCCACTTCTTTCAGCAGCACTCAGTACCCTAAAATACTACTTTTCTTTATTAAGACCCGAGCATTATTCACTCTCCTCTGGCTTAATTCTTGAATAACATCCGAAGTATAAATAAATTAGTGTGTTACTTTCATATAATATATTCCCACATGGTTCCTACAGTACCCATGAGTACCATTCAATTTAAAAAATAGAGCTCTTGAGTAAAACTCTGTGGTACTGTATGCAATGCTATACGGTACTGTATCTGAAAAGTGTGCTCAATGATTTACTATGCTTCTCAGGAACCCACTGTAGTCTGTTGTTTTTAAGGTTGTTATAAAGAGCTATTATATATAACTTACATATAAAAATGCCAAATGAAAAATCTATCAGTTATAATACAAGAACAAAAAACGTTGGATATTAGCAGAACTCCAAGGCTTATTAAGCCCTATAAAAAAAAAAGAAAAAAAAATTAGTCAAAATTACAGAATTATAGAGGAATTCTAAAGTTATTAACCAACCAGAAAGATAGTTAAAGTTACAAGTGGCATAGAAAATAGACGATTAATTGGAGTAATGGAAAATGCACATACATATTTTAAAGGCAAGTTTGTAAAACACCAAAAAAAAAAAAATTAGTACAAACCTCCATTTGGAATCGAAAGAAAAATGAATACTCAAAAATAGTGATGTGACTTGGTAGCTACCGGTAGGCATTTATTGTGGCAGATCATAATGAAATCGGATTAAAATGAAACTGGGGACCTTTCTTGCTCATCTTTAAAGCTTATAAAACCCACTTATACTCTTTTATTAATAAAACTCACTCTAAACCCTAACTCTAACACTAACCCTATCCCTAAAAAATGTCCCCCAAAAAATTTTAAATTTTCCTAAAAAAACAGAAAAATTTCATTTTAATCCGATTTCATTTTAATCTGCCACATTTATTACCGATATTTAACAATAGATATTGGTAGAACCGATAGGTCAATAATATGCAGAGGTAGACCGTAGCTACCAATATGTTAGCTTTTAAATATTGTAAACCTTATTATTAGATCTAATAATGTGTCCAACACTACTGGTAGCTATAAGTAGAAAACTGGGCTGTTGGGAAAATTCACATCAACTCAAGAAGGTAAAATGCTGCAAACTTTTTTTTATTGCCACAAATTTACATTCCTTTTACCAATATATTGGCTAAGAATTAAGCGTTCACTGTGTATAATATTAGATGAACATAAGTTATGCCTTAATAAATAAATAAACAATATTAAATAATGGAAAATCGTTACCAGAGTTCATTAAATAAACAAATTCTTAGGTGTTTGTTGCTTATACGTCATTGAATTTGAATATATTAATAATTTATCTTCATAATTTTTCATTATGTAGAAAGTTTCTTCACAATATCTTAATTAATTTCTAGCAATCCTATAGTAAAAAAAAGCTTTTCCTCGAAAAATTAATAATAGTGTATTGCTATTCATAAAAGATATATTTTTTTACCGTAATGTTGACCAAAGTACTCCTTTTTTCGTACCCGAGTTAAACTGGGGCAATATCCCAATATTTTGCACAGTATTTTCATATTATCATATATTGAATTCTAAATTACATACATATAACCACACAAAGTACCACATACAATATACCCATCATCAAACAGGATACTCTAAGTTTTTTAGTGTGTTTTGTATTAGACCTGGGTCTTTTGGTTAGTATACAATGGTAAAGTAGTTCTTATATGCATAATTAAATCATTTGTTTAAAATTTACTTGACCAAGCTCTTTGTGACTGAAGCTTCTAAAAAATCCACCTTGTGATATTCCAACACACATATAAATATTGTTCTTTAAATAGTCAATAGATAATATGCAATTCATCTGTTTGGACATTTGCTATTTATATAGTAAATATTTTTTATCACATGATAGAACAATTTTTAATTGTGTAACATTTTTTTGTACAGCTAAAACATATAGTTGTTTATTAAATATTCATTCATTTTACCAAATCTTGGAATTACATGAACAGTTTTATCTATACTTTCTACTAGTATACAACTATAATGATCAATTAATTCTACTTTAAAGCACTCCATAATTTTTCTTCAAATGTATCATACCAATGAATTAGAACGAGGCTATACGGTTCTTTTATTCCATATCTGTAATACTTAAAAAGTAATAAAGTCTTATTTTAAATCAATTTTAATTAATTAGATAAGTTTACCTTATTTACAGTAATATTCTTAACAATATACAAAATTTATTATTACCTGACCATACCAAATTTCTTCTTCTGTACTACTTACTGACATGTTTGAAAAAATTAGTTCTCCATAAAAACTTTTCATAGTACATATAATATCTGTGCTTTCAACAAAAACGGAGGAATATTATCTCAATTAGATCATCATTTGAAAAAGTTGATTCTTTTTCAAAATATTCCTCAAAATATTCATCAAGACCATTTAATAATTTTTGGAGTCTGTCGATTTGAAGTTGATGTATTTTCCATGATTATTTTCAATAAAGTCATTTATATCTACTAAGTAACATTTTCATAAAAGATTTTTATATCCTTCTAATTTTTAATATTTACTAGTTATATCTTTCTCTATTAATTTTTGTTGTTTAACCTAAAATATATACAATATTATTGTTAACTTTTGAAGCAATTAAAATTGATTTAATTTAGTAAATAATTACTGTTTTAATAATCTGCTTCATAAAATTTTTTTTATTAGTCATATGATAAGGACTTTTTATATAATACTTATATAAAGTTTTATAAGTTTCTGTTGAAAGACTATTTATTGTATCATATTCCTTTATTGCAGGCACTATATGATAGCACCACGTATGAAGTTTTGGTAGTCACATATCACTTGGAGAATAGAAAGCAAAAATATCAACAAAATCTTTGGCCCAACTCATAATAAGTTTCTAAATAAAAAACAGTAACAAGTGTTTAAAATGCATAGAATATGTAGAAATATATAGGCTTTAATAATGTTCATCATACCTGAAGTTTAGAACAAGATTCATTTGTAAAGGAGTCTTTACGAGTACCCAAGTACATTTTGAGAAACTTGTAATATACTTCACATAAATGTTTATTACTAATTCCTGGCTTTTTGTATATGCTATAAAAGTTATCAAAAACAAAAATAATAATCTTCATGATATTTCGCAAGTCATCAGCAGTTATATGTGTCATATTACATCCATGTTTCATTACTTTGAGTCCATGAAATCTAGGAATCTCTGCCAAGTATTGTTCAAAGATTTGAATAATGTTGTTTCCATATTGATCTGTTAAAAGATCTTTTGTATAATTTAATATATATTTAAACAAGCCAAGATCTAATACATGTATTCGATCTGGTACTGTTGCTTGATAAATATTAAAATTGCTAATTAATTAGAAATATTGTTAGTTATGCTGTATATTTTATAATTAATGCTAAAATTTCAATTATATATTACTTTATTTGCCAGAATATATTTGGTTTATCATAGATTGAATTTTTATGAGACTGGCTAGCATTAATCATCTGTATTATATTCTGATAATTTTTTAGTAAACTTCTTATATTATTTATATTCAGATCATTCAAATTATCCTTCGATATCAAGAAGTATTACATAATTTTTGTGCTGAATATAACTAATAAATGTTCATAATCATATTGGCCTCAACCATATCAGCTAATATTACTGAAATTTGTGAAATAAATATGATTATGTTTTGTCGAACTACCAAATGTAGCATTGGTCCATCAATTATAGGCTTTAAAAGAATTGATAAGCATCTCTGAAAAACAGATCTTTGCAATATTCTAAAACTTTCCAAATTTTTGATCTTTGAATCTTTTGCTTTTAATATTGGTAAGTATCCAATTAATGCTTTTTATTCTGGCTTATTTCTTTGAAAGTTTGGAATATTGCCAAGGAATAAAAATATTGGGTGTCTAGATAATTTTCCTATATGATCTAAGGTTGTAGCATCAGAGTAGAAAATTATTAAAAGCAATTGCTCGCTAATTGATAGTTTTAATTCTTCTTGCCACCACCAATCACAATTATATTGTTCTTCAAATATTCGAGATTTTATACCGTCTCTTGTTTCACTTTTTTTAGCATATTTTAATACCAGATTTTGATTAATATTATTGACTACTAATAATGATTTAATAGCCTGAATTATTGGCTGATAATAGAGCATACAGTATATTCGACACCTTGGAAGGTTGTGATTAAAGTTTCTTTAAATGCTGTATATTGAATATTTGTATTATTCAAAAATTCCTTTCTAGCACATATTGATGAAGATAAAGGTGATTTTTTCAAATTAGAAAATTTTTTAAAAAAATATATAAAAGCATTGGCAGCATTATCTGAAAAATGATATTTAGTAGTAATCTTCATAAATTCTCAATAAGTATCACTGGGCTATTGTACTTTATCCGGATGATGCAATTCTTTGTAAGCATCTTCAAGTGATATTCCTTTATAATCTTCATTATCAATTGGCACATTCTCAAATTTTAACTTATTACCTTCAATAGGTTGAGGATAGAGTAAAGGAAATGAAGTTTGTTCAGAATAATCTAAAACATTTCTTGATGAAGATTCATAAGTTTTGTTTACTATTAATTGATTCAAAAAAAATTCTAAATCAGAAGAATTTAGATCTATTGTTTGTAATATTTCTTGGTTCTAAATTTAAAAATAGTTAAAAATTGTGATGTATTCTTGTTGATATTTCATATTTTAAAACTTTGATATTATTTACTAATAGATCATTATCAGATTCTTCTGGCAAATTCCAAATATTATCAAGAGTATACAATTGTTGAGAAAATTCTAATGTGGATGTATCATTAGGATTTTTTGGCAATTTCCAAATATTATCATCAAGAGTATACAGTTGTTGAGAAGTTAGTTCTGATATAGATATATTATTAGGGTTTCTAGAATGTCTTTGTGATATATGTTGTGACAAAGTATAAGGTTTAGAAAATTCTTTATTACAATGGTTACATATCCAGCATATATTGAAAATATTTTATAAAAAAAAAGCAAAAAAAAAGCACTATTTAATAAACAAGATTTTTCGATATAGATTAATTGGAAAGTTTTCTAGTATAGATCAATTATAAGGTATATCCTCTGCTAAGTTGCTTTTATAATTTTTTACTTATCATATAATGGAAAAGAATAATTTCTTTTACAAAGATTTCTTTAATTCAGATATGCTCGATATAAATGGAACATAACTTAAAAACTTCAGTTAAATCATACAAAGAATATACAATCTTTTTTTTTTACAAAGATTTCTTTAATTAATATATAATTTTTTTTTTTTACAAAGATTTCTTTAATTAATATACAATCTTTTTTTACAAAGATTTCTTTAATTCAAATATGTATAATTGATATTAATGTGTTATTTAATATAATTCTAAATTTGAGTCATATAAAGAACATTATAAAGAACATTTATCATACTTTAAATCAAATACAGCTTTATTTTAGATCAAATATAATTTTCTATAATTATACATATAAACAGTGCATTGTATTACACTGCTTGCTGTTATTCAAAGAAGGGTATTTATAACTGCCCATGCGTAGTAATATTATTATAGAAAACCCTTTCATATTGACAGAATTGATCTTGTTATAGAATTCTAACTGATATTATTATAGAAGGACTCTTTTATGTTGACAGGATTGTTCTTGTTATAAACCCATATTGTCCTCATTAAATTAAAGTTCATATAATCATGTAACCAAAAACCAAGAATATATCAAAAAATGTTAACTTATAGTCATAATAAAGGTTAGTATAACTTATGAAAATTTTTTTTATTAGTAACTAATATGACTTATAACCAAAAAGCCATATTCACATGACAAAGGTCATATCAAAAAATGGTATAACTTAGGTTATTGGCCAACACTGGTAATTTAAGTAATAAACTAAAAATTTAATTGATATTATTAAGGAAAAACCCTTTTATAGTGATTGAAAGACAGAATTGATCTTGTTATAAATCTGTATTGTTTTTATTAAAGCTGTCCATATAATAGCCTCATATTATTACCCTTTCATATTCACAACTTAGAGCTAAAATAGGAAGACAAATTCAAAAGCCCTCTCCCCAATAATTTCTATTTATTTTCTTTTGATTAGTATATTTTTCTACCATTCTTCTTGCCTTATTATTAGTAATTGAATCATTTAGTTTAGATTAGGTTTTACACTAGTGCATATATAAAAAAGAACACTTTCTGTAATGAAAAGATTGAAGATAATAATAACTTGCTTTGTAAATAATATAAAAAACTGCTCTTTAATGTTATTAGATATAGGAGAACTTATTCACACATGTGATAATTGACCAATTATTCGAGAGTAATGTAAAAAAATTATATAACAAACTTGACTTTTACGCTCTAACAAAATTTTTTCTTGCAGAATTTTATCTTATATATAGTGGCAAATCTTTCATAATAAGCCTGTTGTAAATTTAATAAGAAATGCATTAATTATCATGTGTGCAGACAAACCTCTACACGCTGGGTCTTTCATTCTCCCGTTATGAAAACTAGTATATATTTATTATCTTATATCCTAATGTTTATGGCTTAAAGCTAAATCCAATGATATAGTTCGTAAGTTTTCTCAAAACCTTAACAACGGATTTTATAATTATTTGAATACAATGCAATAGCAATCTAATTTATTGGTCTTTTCTAATAACTGTTGCTTTATACTGTTATCTAATGAATATCTGATAAATAAAATAGTAATTGGGAGTGAGTCAATAGAAAAGGGACAAATCATTTTTAGTAATTTTTTCTTAATTTTTAAATTAAAATATCTTAACAACTATTTAATCAAAATTGGTAAAAATTTTTTTATTTTAATCTTGAAATTATATAGAATTAAAATAAAAAAAAATTTATTAAATTTAATAAGATAATTGCTAAGATATTTAAGCTTAAAGTCAAGAAAACTTTTACTTAGAAAAAATTTGTCTCTTTTCTATTGACTTCCCCCCAATTATTGATAAATATCTAATAAAAGAAATAGTAATTGTGTATTAGTATTGAAGTTATAATTATTTTTATTTTTTATTACAGTATATTGATGGCAATGTAAAATATGTATAAAATACAGTCAGATCTTATTATAGTCATTCTTAATATAGTTACAATCTAGTTATAATTACAGTATTTTTTTGGTCTAGCTATTATAAAACATATAAAATTTGATCTTTATTTAGTAACTTACTGTATAAATTGGAATTTGGGACAAATTTTCAGATATATCCAATTTGGAACCAATAGTTATAACCAGTGTTGTACATTTTTGCTGTCCACAGCCTTTTTTAACCTTGTCCAAGTCTACAATGTCCACATGTCCAAGATTGTCCAAAGCTTGTCTAAGCTTTAATAATTAATTTTTTTTTTTTTTTTTTTTTTGTGTTTAAGGTGACCTCTATAGCCGGGTGGCTTTTTATTAGATAATTAACAATGTTACAATTATGATGAGGATACAACTAGCCACACGTACAACTTTTGGTTGTCTATTTTAAGTGGCCTGCCTGAGTTCTACACTAGCCACCATGCCTGCAATCTAACTAGGAGATTATCTATTTAAGCTCTCTGACTATTTACAAGTGAGAGTACGACTAGCCATA
>CAJVPU010001711.1:0-12156 GCA_910591775.1 Dentiscutata heterogama | reverse complement strand
TTCTATATAATCACACAATATACAATAATATATATAATGTGATTTTAAAAAGGTAAATAAGTAGAATTATTTGGCAGCTTACTATTATAGTGCTTGCCAACTATAAAGTATTTGCGCATAATAATAGGCTTGAGCATTAATTTGAAATTTGCCTTTTTCAAATTATTTAAATACTCAAAATATCACCCATGCGCGTCCCGAAATAATGCGCACCAACATATTTTGTAACTTAATTAGCTGCCCGTAAAGATTGGAATCGATGACTAATTATTCGATCATCGAACAAAAATTTCGAGCATCGAAATAAGCTTTCATTTACTGAGTTTTTAATTCGGTTATCATCGAGCATTAGTGAAAGTTAAAATTTAACTATTTGTTTTGATATTGTAACATAATGCACATTTTTTGATTGAAATTTAACTGTTTTTAATAACGAGAATATGATTATATATTTTTTGATTGATTATAAATACAATGGCATAAAGATTGATTTAATAAATCTTTAAAATTTTCTAATTAACATTGGCGTATTTACTGTAAAAACATGGAATTTGATTTAAAATTGAATAAAGAAACATCTTCTGTTAATGCTCCAGCAATTTCTGCATGTTCTCGGATGCAGGAAATTTTATGAGTGCGAAGAGAATATTATTAAAGTCGAAGTTATTTGGCAGAATGATATTTCTAAATTGTAATATGAAATCATTTGGTTTTACTGTTCCTGAGATCTAGGATTAGTATAAGATTGTTTTATAATGCAAAACAGCAAATTGCGATAGCAGTATAATTGATAAATTATATATTAAAAAATGATAACAGTACAATTGATAAATGTTACACTAAAGTTTTTAAAGATTCGAACATTGGTCAAAATTTTTTTATCGATGCTCGAAATTTTAGAGTTTGTGATCAACCAATGCTCGAAACTCATCGATTCCACTCTCTAGCTGCCCGATACGAAAGTATCTGAGCAACGGGTGTATTTAATTGATCAGTTAATGCATTGTCATGATTTATTATATGATTTCGGTTCATGATTTATCATATAATTTCGTATGTTTTATGTAGTTTTGCGATTAGTAATCATTAGTCGTATTTCTACTAGCCGAACTTTGTCGATTTTCTCCCACCCTGGCAGTCATAGGCAGACATTCGTATGATTGGCTGTTTAAATCAATTTAATTTTACATTATTTATACAGTTTAAAGCACTTTTTAAAAACAATGATTGGCTGTTTAAATCAATTTAATTTTACATTATTTATACAGTTTAAAGCACTTTTTAAAAAAAAATAAAACTACGTATAAACAAAAAAGAAGTATATAGAAAGTTTTATTGAGGTTGTAGGACTACACTATTAAAAATAATCAAAATTCTTTTTTGTTTTAGAGAAGTTAGTATAATAGCGACTTCTTAAAATTAGGTTATCACCATGCTAACTTCTCTAAAATAAAAAAGAATTTTGATTATTTTTAATAGTAGAGTCCTACAACCCTAATAAAACTTTCTATATACTTCATTTTTGTTTATTCGTAGTTTTATTTTTTTTAAAAAGTACTTTAATCCGTATAAATAATGTAAAATTAAATTGATTTAAACAGCCAATCATACGAATGTCTGCCTATGACCCTAGCAGACTGTCTGCTTAGAAGCTATGACGATAGTCATTACTTATTTGTTTTAGAGAAATCATGAACTGTTAGAACAATGGTTGTGATTGAGTTTTTGAAGTAGAAGTAGCCTGTCAGAAATTTTCTTGTATTCTTGATGATTTTACCATTGAACCGCAAATTTTTGTTTGAAGTTCCAAAAAATTAAAAAATTATTTACCTAAGAAGAAAAGAATAATAACATAACCGCCAATTTAATGTGGATTGCCATTCAACAGTTAAAAAGATAAAATATTTGACACATTTATTTCACTAAATCAACTCAATATTTAAATCTATATCATAAAACAATGAACAAAACCCTCACTAAAGACTAAGCAAAATTTGGTTAATCGATATTTATAAAAAAAAAAACCACCATAAAACCCAAATAACATTGAATATTTTACTAAACTACTGTCTTCTACTTTAATCCGCTAAATCAAATGCTAAAAAGACATTAAAAAGTCCTAAAATACCAATTCGCTTCACAATAAATTCATGCCATTGTCGGTTTATAGGAAACTCAATAATTTTATACTTTACTGATAGTTAAGAAGAAAAAAACTTCATCCAGTGACAGTAGTTCAGAATTCTGAAAAGTTTGAAATAAAAACAGTGCGCTGTAAAATACAGGTCTGATAATTAAAATCAAATTCAAAAACCAGATTTACCTCATTAATATGTTCAAATTTCAATTCAGTACCATATGACAGTTTTCAAATTTTCCAAAAAAAAAAAAAAAAAAAACCTGTTAACAGGCAAAAAAAAAAAACCTGTTAACAGGCAAAAAAAAAAAAAAAGACTAATAATCCTGTTATTGATTATAAACAGAAGAAAAAAAATTAGGGATAGGCTTTTGCTTTAGCAATTCAATATATTTTCTTTTGATTAATGGTAAGTACTTTTTAAAGACTTTAAGATTCTTTATATCAAAGTCATACTCTCTTGTTGCTCAAAAAAACCAATGAACCTTGTCAGTCCACTCAAGCTGTCTGTAATAGGGATTTCAGGTGGTTCTTCATCAGTATTATTTTCATCACCTTCTTTGAATTCCTGTTGCTTATCTAACACAACATTAACAATTTCCTCTTTATTGAGAAGATCTTCAGTAAGTATTTAAGAACCATTCATGTTGTTGAATTCATTTAGTTAGTGTTCAAATGTTGGATCTAACAGATTTGTCATTAGGTCTATGATTAATTTATCAATTTCATCCTTTTCTACATTTTCTAGGTCTTGAACAGCATCAGTAGAATCATCAATCTCAACTTCTAATAATAAGGGAAGAATTCTTATTTTTTCCTAGCAATTCACAATAGTTGATTCTTCAATTTCATCCCATAATTCTGCAGCTTAATATATTATATCCTGATGTTTAATTTATTTCTGCACAAAATAAAAAAAATATTAGTAAAATTGTTTAATTTTATAAAACTAACACAGGTTGAATCAATGAATAATGGGTATATTTCAGGAGACAAATCTCCAGTATGTATCTGTTATTCTACTACACATCTGCCAAATAACTGTAGCATATTGGTAGTATATTGGTAACATATAGATTAGATATCAGAAGGTAGATCGATAATAGTAACATAATAGTAATATACCAGAACATCATGATATCTTACTCTTAGCACTATTTGGATAAGAGTAAGATATCTGGATGTCCTAGTATATTACTGTTATATTACTATTATCAATTTGCCTTCTGATATCTAACCTATATGTTACCAATATACTACCAATATACTACAGTTATTTGGCAGATGTGTAGTAGAATAATGGGTATATACCAGGAGATTTGTTTCCTGATATATACTCATTATTCATTAATTCAAACTGTGTAATTTGATTAAAATTAAAAATCTGAGTGTATAAATAATCTATTTAAAGGAAACCTGTATGAATTAACCCAAGAGCAAACTATAGTTTATTATAACTAAATCCTATTATAAATAAAAGTGCATATGCATTTTAAATTTCTACATTATAGCTGTATAACAAATCTAGTTTCTGTATACTATACATCTATTATACAATTAAGTATCTATATAAATTTTAAAAAAAAGGCAAATAGAATGTAATATTTATTTCAATTACCTATTTGCCACTATATACAGTATAAATAAAAAACAATTGAATTTATATTATATAAAAAATTATATCATATCAGGTACTATATATAGAGACAAGCAGATATTTTTATACTTTTTTAAATCTTTATCTCTTTTAAACTAATTTAATACATGCTGAATATATATTTTTTTATATTTAGCTTTAAAGCTATTGATAATTTCTATATTTATTAGCTGAAGGTAAGCTGTAGTATTGGGTAGTAAAAATTCAATTTAGTTATTTGTTAAATAAATGTCAGAAGGATTTGGAATAATATAGAGGTGATTAGTGCTGTGATAGCCCTTGCTATATTCATGTTGTTAGAGGCAAACCCAGCCCTAGACCTATGAAAAACCAATATGGGCACTACAAAGCATCACATAAATAAAGTGTCATGCAATGATGACTATATCCCAGAAGAAATAAATGCCAATCTTCCTGCAACATACCAATTGGGTCTGGGTTCTTCAACTGAAACAAAATATTAATCCTATAATGAAAAGCCACCTATTCAATTTGGTTTGACAGCTATCAAAATTATATTATCATGTCAGGTAAGATGTGTGGCTATGATGGAGTTGGTGAATGGATTGTGAACTAGAAGGAGTAGGCATTCTTAAAATTGCCTTCTCTTTTTTTTGTAAAATGCTAAAATAATGAAGGCTAAGTTATAAAAAGAAGTAAAGCATGGGTAAATTAAGCAAAATCAGTTTTAGATAATAGAAAAATAAGCAATAGAAGCATCAAATATTTTTTCTTACTTCTTGTCGTAATTTTTATAAATACAGGTTAAAAACTCTTTTTGCAAAAGAGTAAAGAAGTATGCTCTACAAAAAAAAAAGTTTCAAATAAATAATAAATTGTATTCTAATAAGTTTGTTAAATAAAACTCCTAAAAATACAAATAAAACCAATGTTTCTTAAATCTACTTACATTGTAATAATACTCAAAGGTTGCCTTAAACCTTTGCCAAATCAATCCCACCTCATCTATATCTTGAGTAATATTATATAACATTGATGAATTTTAAGTGACAATTCATCATATTTTTACCTTCTCTATTGAAGTAACTTTGGCAGTCCCACCTGTAATAATACTCATATCTATATCCATATCTGCAACTATAAATATGACTATGCCCACAACCAAGACCACGTCCATAAAGCAAATCTTATCTTTTAGCTTATTAAATTTATTAGCACTTACTCTTGGATAACTATATCAGGTATGCAGAGTTTGGATAAGCTTGCATGTGTTTTTTCATTTAACTTTTTGCTTTTTAATTCTTTATCTTTGTTTTCACTTTCTGATTTATTATTGTTTAATTCATCATTGCTTAATTTTTCTTTACTACTCAATTTTTTATTAGAATTATAATAACTCTTTGCACTATTAATTAATAATAAAATTTGTCAGTTTGCTAAATGAAATATTTCATCAAGTTTTTTAAGCCATTTACAGAAAATATTAGCTTTCATCCAAGCTATTAAATTTACACAATATGTTTCTAGTAAGGCATTATTGTTTAAGCAAACTAAAGCCTTAGGTTTAATAGATGATCTAATTACTATTAGTTGTAACTTTTTAGTTTAAGTTATATTTGCAGCTAGTATGACTATAATACATATATGATCTTAAAGGTAAATTATAACTAAAATTAATAACAATAAACTAAATAAATTTACTATTTATTGTGTTCTAGATATGTAGACAGATTGCTATAACTTGCTATAATTCATTGTAGTTATGGAAAGTTATATAAATCTATCTGTATTTTTAGTTTATACCCAAATTTCAAACTAGCCAAATTAATATCTTAAAAACTTTATTAATAATCTTTATTTAAACAAATGGTATACAAAATATAAGCCTATTTTTTGATTTATTTTTTATTAATAGCAATTATTTTTAGAGTTTGGGATTTTGCCAGCAAGTATAAAACAAATTATAAAAAATCTTTTTATATCCTGATTGTAGTTGTGATATGAGTGTTTGATGTAGTACTATTTTAAAATATAAACCTGTTTTATCTATGTTGAAAATGTTATTTAGAGGATAATTTTCAATTATTTCACATAATTTAGCTCTTTGTTCTGAAAGTAATTCAAACAGTGCACTATTAGCCTCTTTGTATAATCGATAATTATACAAATTATTTTTCTTTTAAACTTATAAACCCAACTATTAAAAAATTTTAATATATTGTTGGTAAGGCTAGTAACTAGGCAAAAAAAAGTCTTTTTATTTAATAATTGCTTTTGTTAAAAAGATTTGCTACTTGCTCAACCCACAATTGCATAGCTTTATCCAATAAAAAAAATTTAACTCTTTTATAATGAAAAATATACATGTTGGCTTTATTTTCAATAGCTGCCAACTATTTATCTTTTTCTTTTAAAATCTTAAAATAGTTAAATGTTTAAGATTTAATATTGTGTTTTTTTGTTTAAAATAATGCATAATATTTAAATATGTTTTATTAGAATAATTATTGTAGCAGATTAAAATGAAATCAGATTAAAATGAAATTTTTCTATTTTTTTAGAAAAATTTAAAATTTTTTGAGAGACATTTTTTAGGGTTAAGGTTAGTGTTAAAGTTAGGGTTTAGAGTTAGTTTATTAATAAAAGAGTATAATAGGTTTTATAAGCTTTAAAGATAAGAAAGAAAGGTCACCAGTTTTATTTTAATTCGATTTCATTATGATCTGCCACAATTATTGCTATATCTACAAATTTTATGTTTTAAATAGCTGCTAATAGTTATTTTTACTCTTTTTCTTGATATTTATAAACTTAATATCTTTTAAAAAAACTTTTATCTATAATAAAATAGCAAAACTTTATTTATAGTATACTGCTTTGCAAAATATACACTTTAAAATCTCTACTCTGCAGAGTAATCTGGGAAAGGGTTTACATAATGTTTAATAATACTACTAATATATCTTGAAAGAGGACATTCAATTTGGCAAAGCCAAGAATGCATTTTATTGATAGGTCCAAGATGGCAGATATCTACCTCCCCTTTACATCATAGTAAATGCTATCTTTATATACTATTTGCTTATATGCTAAATGTGCTAAATATAACATATATGCTAAGTATACTAAATATGCTAAATGTGCTAGATATTTCCAATATTTCAAATATCTCAAATATTCTAAATGTTCTAAATATCCTAAATCTACTAAATTCGATACTTCTATCAGGCACCAAATCTAAACAAATATACAATCGATTGCCCAATTTAGTTATATTATACCAACAATTGATTTGCAATTGTGATAATAGTAAAATTTTATCTATATAAAATTTGCTTATATCAAAATTAAATACAGTTAAACCTGACTATAAAAATCTTGGTTGTATAAAGTTTTATCCACAATAAATTTAATTCATGATGAAGCTTAATTTGTGGCAAAACTTAAATATTATTATTATATTATAATAAATAAAATTTAATTAAAAATATAACTAAAATTAAAAAACTATATAGTAAATCATAAGTGCCTAAATTCTTTTGCTTACACAAAAAAATCTAGATACTGTATGTTTGCTAAAGAAGTGCATTATAAGAAGACCAAAGATAAACATAGATGACAATACCCTGATGTAAAGAATCAAATATATGTTTAATATATTAAAACAGAAAAAGCCAAGTATTATATATAACAAACTAGTTTGCTAGTACTTAAAAAAAATTTTTTACAGCTCCAATTTACTCTAAAAATATAAAGCATATGATTCTTTTATTTCTTCACTTGACTAGTTTTAGCAAATAGAGAATAACCTTACTAGTTAATTCTATAATAAATAAAGTTATTTTGGCTTTTTATAATATATTCTGCTAACTAAAAGTTTAATACTATATAATATTATCTTTGATCTAAGTGTATATCCGCTGCATAATATTATCATAGCTATCAATAACCATAACTACTAATATCTTAAATTTGAAGGTAAGATTTTTTTAACTATTGTTGGTATTTTATTTAAAATAAATAAAAAAGTAATTTTTATATTTTTTTTATATTATTTATATATACTATATTTGATGCTAATTTATTATATCACTTTCTTTACTATCCTTTTATTTACTTTACTAGTTATTATACTTTTATCACAGATTACCTTTCTATATGACAATTATGATTGAATCATGTAATTACAAAATCACAAATTCAAATGCTAAACCAATCCAAATTCAATAAATATTTAATATATTTTTCACTTTTTTTTTCACTATTTATTCTTCTTTACAATTTAAGTTCTTATTCTAATCCTTAATCCAACTATCTAGTTTAATTTAGAGATATTATTGTGCTTGTCTAAACTCAGTTCAAGTATGTTTAAAACACAAACCTATTAAACTCTAGTTTTGTGATTATGTGATTTTAATTAGAAAATTTTAAACTCTATACTGCTCATAGTGCTCAAATTGAGTTTGAAATTGATTTTTCAAGCAAAATGTTTTATAATTTTTTAATTAAAAGCTAATTTTTAACAATATATATTATATATATAAGTATTATACAATTTTTTATTTATTCATAGAAGTATTTTCAATTGCTATAAATAAATTGTATTTTGTTTTTTATTTTTATATAATAGTTAAAGAAAAATACTTAAAAATTTTAATAATATAAATAATCTTACCTCTACATCAATATTAATATTATCTATCTTAACATATGTCTAAACTAGAAGTGATAGTAATATTGACAAACTTTTTAGTGTGCTCAGATTCTGGGGTTGTAAGCTTGTCGCTAGTAGGAGTATTTTTTGCTTCTGCTTGTTTGCGCGAGAGAGAAAAAATTCCAAAGTAGGAAGAGAGGCTATCGGAGGCCATATATTTGGAGTGAGCTTGGGGTTCAGGTAAGGCTAGTAAACCTTGTTTGACTGAATTTTTGTTTAGAGTATAGCTGTTTGTTTGTTTTGTATTATTTGAGTTTGGGTGATCCTGAAGACCGCTTTTGCAAGTGGTGAAAAGAAGGCTTTTTGGTCTTTTTTGGAGTTTATTGCTTGTATCTTTTTGGAGTATTGCTCATTTTTAAAAAGAACACTTCTTTTAAGTAGACATAGAGGTGCTAGATAACTTTAATTAGGAGCTGAGTATCAGCTTACTTAGTAAAATCTTGAGATATTGTCGTGGGAAAGTTTTTTCTTCTTGTTTCTAATTTGGTTAAGTGATCTATAGAAAGAGTTTAGTTTTGCAATTTTAACATTCCAAAAACTTAAAAGGCTAGAAAAATAGAATAGATTAGAGGGTTGAGTTAAGAAATGAGAAGTTTGATAGGGTTTGATTTGTAATAAATATCAATTTTGTAAGGTTAACTTGAATATCTGCTATAGTGTAAAAAGAGAAGGTGATATTAACAATTTCATTAAGTTGTTTTTTGAATTAGGCAATTTATAATATATTATCTATATATGCCAGAACTAATATGGAGGTATTAAGGTAGTTAATAAAAGGGTAAAGAAGACTAGTTTGCCAAGAAGTGGAAAGAGTATATTCAGAGAAGTGTGAGGAGGTATATGCTATGAGAGAGTTATAGTAGATTCTCCAGAAAAGAGAAGTAATTGTTTTATTTTGGTTGATACCATTTTTAATAGAGTAGAAATTGGTAAAGCTGAGATTAGTATGGTTAAATAAGAGATTAGTAAGGATGTTAATAAGCTATTGAGATATTTGTATACAATAGAGAGATTTTTAAAATAGTTCAAAGTTAACTGAGTCATAAGCCTTGCTCATATCTTGAAAAAGTAGCTATAGTTGGTTAGAGTTACAGTTGGCATCTTTTATTATGTTGTTGAGAATATAAATAAAGATAGAAGTAGAGTTGCCAAGAAGTACAACAAAGTTAAAAGAGAACAGAATATTATATTGGGACAAAATAGTATTAAGATAGTTAGTAAGAATTTTTGTATATAGCTTTTTAATATATTCAATTAAACTAATAGATTTGGTGTTTAATAAATTGCCATTAAAAATAGGCTTTATGGAGATAGAAGAGATACAGCCTTCTTTTTATTGTTTGGGAATAGTCCGAAAAGTAAGACATTAATTAAAAAGAGATATAATAGCAGTAAGGAAGTCAGGGCCTGCATGTTTGAACATTTTATAGCTAATTTCAGATAGAACACAGGCTTTATTGTTGGGGAGTTGGTTGATAGTAGAGATAATCTCATCTTTAGTAAAGTCAAAGAGAATGTTAAAGTACCAAGTTGGGTTGATATGGGGCTTGAAGTTATATTCGACTTGCTATTAGAAGTTAAATATATTGGTATTAATATGACAGGAAGCAGTTCAGTTATCAAAGTGTTGTTAGATATGTAATTTAATAGTAGGAGAGTCAGTGATAATATCATTATCTAATTGGATATAGTTAAATTTAACAGGGTCTTTGTATCAATTGAGAATACTATTAATTATTGAGGTTGGATGGGTTTAAAGTTTGAAATATCTTTTGTTAATAGCATTAGAAATTTGTTATTTGATTTCTTTAATATTTTCAATATTTCAGGTATGAAAAAGATTTTTCTATTCAGAGTTAGTCTCAGTAATCTAGAGAGTAAAAAGTTGGTGTATAGAAGATAATAAAGAGATATGTAAACTTGCAGATTGATTAAGTGATATGATAGAGAAGTTAAGATGATAAGGAATAGGTGAAGAGTGTTTTAGAGCATGTTTTACATGTTGAATAATGTTGCAAAGTTTTTTGAGATTAGAGTGTAAATAAGTAGCTTTTAAAGAAAAAGTGTGCTAAAAATTGCAAATAGTAAATTTTTTATTTGGGATGTGTTGTAAAGCAGCTATAGTAAAACTAATATAGATTTTGTGCCAAGTTGTTTTGAGAGATTCTAGAGTTTGTATTGAAAGAGGAGTATGGTTAGAGTGGAGATTGGTGTGGACTTGATTAGTGAATTCTTCCCATTTAGTATTGTTTATAACTTTATAGTTAAAGACTCTTCTACAAGTTCGAGTTTTGTATCTATGTTGGCTATGTAGTGCATAGAGAAAGAACTAGTGAGAGATCAAGATTTTGTGATTACTAAGTGATTTGCTGTGTAAGTTATCTGTGTTGAAGAAGGTTAGGTAAGTTATAATAGTATGATAGGCCCAGATAAAGTTAATTTTACTGCTATATCTAAAGCTATGCCAGGTAGAGAGGATAAAGCAATGTGTGAGGTAAAGCTATATATATTATTGTAGATAAGGAATTGGAGAAGTTTGTGTTTGATAAAAAAGGAGTGGATATTGTTAGTTAAGGCATTAAAGTCTCCAAGTATAATAGGAAGCAGGTTAAAAGTACTAGCATCTTGTAGCTATTAGATAATAGTGTTTTTAGTTTGAAGTCTAATAGAGGTATTGTCACTAGGGAGATATGTGAAGATAATACAGAATTTAAAGTTATGTTTAAAGAGTAAATTAATTATAATATTATAACCAGGAATTGAAGAAGTTTTATGTATATGAGGAGTTAAGGAATTGTGTATTATGATGGTAGTTCTAGCTTTGAAGCTTAGTACAAAACCAAAAGTAGATATAGTGAGAAGTTTTGAGAAGTTTGAAAGTAAGAATATTATTACTAGCAAGTTTGGTTTCAGTAAGACAGATGATATCCAAGTTGTTAGATAGACAATAGTGTTCCTAGACTTGATGTTTGAGATTTTGGTTAAAGCCTCGAATGTTGTGTGTATATATTGATAAATTAAGAAAGTGCTAGAGCTAAAGATGTATTGAGTGTTTGATTTCAAAAGATAAATGGATAAAGATAGATACTTTTTAAATAAGACATGATTGTGTAGTTAGATAGAAGACAGGGTTTACCAGGAAGATAGATATGTGCTTCACTATAGTTATTTTTGATAGAGATAATAGCTTTGTCTTGGAGGTTACTTCATAGGCCATTTGTTAGTAGATGTAAGAAAAAAGAGTTAAGTGTTGGGGTGATGAAATAGGTGGATAGTTTTGTAATATAAAAATTTTATTAAAGCAGATGAAAGGCTCATAGGAGGTGGAAGAAATTGTAAATAAAAATTTTCAAATATTTTTTACAATTGTACTCACCATATATTTGGCTCTCATAGTTCTGCAAGAATTAGAGGTACTCAGCTTAGAAGTTAGAGTACTGTCATTATCTGATTCTTCTGAGTAAAAATTTATAAAAACTTTATTTATATAAATGTAAGAATTTTGCTATTTACCACCACTGGTGATCACTAGTATTGCTATATCTCAAAAATGTACTAAGTAAACAGGATTGGGTATTCTAAGTAAAAATATTCAGAACCTCCAAAAACTTCACAAAAACTAAAATCAGGACTTTATATTAGCTCTATATTATATTATATAAAAAAAAAATAATTCTCTAATTTCTA
>CAJVPU010001710.1:0-12159 GCA_910591775.1 Dentiscutata heterogama | reverse complement strand
GTGGCGATTTTCATTACAAATCCTGGGCTCGGTGATGGCGGGTTTATGTTGTGAGTCGGCTAATAAATAAAAACAAATTCGGATTTATCGTTATAGATATAATTATGATACGTACGTACGTACGTACGTAAGTTATATTTAAAAATATATATAACTATAATGATCATAGTTCGGGTGATGCAATTGATGCAATGGCTTATAAAAATTAAACTAGTCTTATTGCGTAACTATAATGCTTGTCACGTGAACCGAATTTATTACGTTTATAGATATGTTTATTGATATGTTTATTGATATGTTTATGTAATTTCTAATATAATATTTCAGTAATTCTGTAATTCTATCGGCTATTCTAACACACATATCGCCGACAGCTAGTTCTGCATTATTACAACTAACGCTAACGTAAACTATCAAGGTCGCTGCATATAGATAGCATTTACTGCATTAATTAATGGAATGGCATCTGACCGCATAACATCATTATCATCATTAGGCTATTTTGTTATCCTTAGAAGACATTGAGAGATGTTTCGAGATGTATGAACGTAATTTGTGGGGTAAATTTAGGGCAACGATTTGGGGGGTAAATATGTCAACTGGACAGCAAGGATAAAGAACTCCTACATCAAAAGGATCTAGTCAAAGGTAACAAGAGCGCAAACCGGTCGTAACACAGGTACAACTGCTCGAAGAACAACGAATTATATATTAAAAAAAAGATTTTTCCCAAATTTTCATTATCATACTATTTTCACAAGCTTCCGTATTTTTTTATATACTCCTAAGAAAACATCGATGAACCGTGGCTTTTGTGGCAATGTATTAATATAATATATATAATATATATATATAAAATATATTTATAATATTATATATATATATATATATATTTTTTATATATATATATTTTTTTTTATTTATTTTTTTTTTATTTATATGTTATAAAAACTTCTAAAATAAACTTCTGAATTTTAATGTTGATGATCCCGCCTAATTAATTGTAATAAGTAGCGTGTGCATATATGATATGTGGTACATGTGAAAAACTTTTCCGAGCTGAAATATATTATTTGATCGTCTTCTGTTATCTGAAACTTTGCAGAGGCTGTGAGACACCGAACCGCGGAGAAACGTGGCACGAGGAATCAGGTTTTTTTTTTTACACTAGATAAGCATATACTGTATTTACCATACATATCGATATTTTTAAAGTTAAAAATAAGTTTATATAAAAAAAATTGATAAATTCTTCCCCCCAAAAAAAAAACATTTTTTGTTGCGTTTTTTTTTCCTCTATAGACCTATTATTTTTATTCTGTATATATATACAGTATTTTTTTTTACCTATATTTACGACGATATATATATATAGAAATATATAACTAAAATCCGCTGGTTTTATTTTTTCAAACTGTCATTCTTTAAATTTATTTTCCCTATATAACCACCGACCTGGTGTCATTTTTTGTCTTTTTTTTTTTTTTCTTGACAGCTTGAATATTTTTTTTACTATCCTTCGCTGAGATTAATGTCAGAGTATTCTGCTAGTACTCCGCAGCAGGTATTTAGTGAGACTAGACGACTCTCGGCTATTGCCCCTACTTCTCCTCGTAAAGAAAATATCAATAAAAGCAGCGAGAATATTAGTAACGCCAACAGTCCAATGTCTTCTAATAACGTGGCGACAGGTTGTGATCAAGAGACCTTTATTCCTCAACTTCCACAACCTCAATACAAAACTTCAAAGGGTGGAAACCCTGTTCCTAGTTTCGAGTATCTGTCATATGATAGAGTTCAAGACTTATATGAACAAAATAAAGGAACTCTATATTTTATTCCAGAAGGTTTTGAACCTGTTCTAGTTCCTAATGATGCTAAAGCTACATCTGTGACAAATTTACTTGAAAATGCAAAACCAGTGTCAGCAGCTCCAAATGTCCCAAGGATGCTTCCTGATACTGATGTTCGATTACCTTCTTTCGCTCTTCCATGTGGTGTTGCGGGTCCTACTCCCAAAACCACTTCTACAAATTCAAAGACTAAAATTAAAAAACCTCCAAGACCTCCGAATGCCTTCATTCTTTACAGAAGAGCAAAGCAACCTGGAATAGTTGCTAAAAATCAAGGTATCACTAATAATGAAGTCTCTAAAGAAATCGGCAGAATGTGGCATGAAGAACCACAAGAAGTTCGTTCTAAATTCCAAAAAATGGCGGATGCTGCTAAACAGGAACATATGAAGAAATATCCAGAATATAGGTATCGCCCAAGAAGGCCTCAAGAAAGAAAGCGAAGGATTCAACCACGAGAAGATTCACCATCAGCTCAAGGTTCCACACCTACTTCTCAAAATTTATCTATGATTGACGCCTCTGCATTTTTCCCAAGGCGTGTCTCTTCAATATCCACTGATGGTGAAAATTCCGAAATTTATACTCCAACCACCATGTTGAACCACAACATTAATATCCTACAACACCCTCAACATCAACAATTGTTGTATGCAGACAGTCCATTAAATGGTTCCCCACAACAATATATGGACTCTTCTATGGCAAAATATGATTATCCTTATATGGATGATTCTCATTCATATGATGGCAGTCCAGTATCTGCAACAGCTACGACGTTTGTAAATACTCCAATGACAACATCTGGTGGCATGATTGATTTTAATGTATTTGATACAAATCCTCCCGCGCCGGGAGAAGCCATGGAATATCTTGGAATGGGTGACTATATTGACGCTTTTGACCAATATGATAATATGGCTTCACTTAACTTCATCTCGGCAGCTGATGAACAGTTTATTCGTAATCAACAACATTTCGTGAAACTCGATTCAAAATACTATTGATGATGGATTAGATTTGCACCGGCAAATCTATATAATTTCGCTTATTATTTTCGTTTCTTTTTTTTTCAATCGATTTTGGCTAACTTCACAAACACAAACATAAACAAAAAAAATTTCGAAAAAATCACAATCACTACAAAATTTTACAAAAACTTTTACACTCATTTGCATTCCTCTATGCTTAATATTATCTAAAAAAATTAAGGTAACTTTCTGATTCTATTAAATCTTTAAAATTTATAAATCTATTTTTTATTTTTATTTTTTATTTTTTTTTAAAAAAAAAAAAAAAGATTTATTATTTATTTATATAATAATATAATGTATTCTGATTTTTAATTTCTTTTCCTCTAGGTTAACATTTACATTTTCATTTGTAAAAAAAATTCATAAGCCATTTGCATTCATAACATGCATTCCCATACTTTATGATATATATTTACATTTTTATGGAAAGAAGAAGCAATGAAGACGCAAACAATAAGATCATTATATTTTAAAAAAAAAAAAAAAAAAAAGAAAAAAAAAAAAACACAAAAAAAAATGAAAAATTCACAAAAAATATATCTTCTATTATTATTATTTTTTTTTTTTAACCCGGCTCTCTCGTGGCCTTTCAATGAGAGAATGTTATTATTGGAGGTTTTTTTTTTAACGCACAAGTCCTTTACTGTGCAGTTTCATAACCTTATTTTATGTTCTGCAGAAAAGTGAAGCTAGGCAACAAAAAAATACCTACGGTATTTGTTTTTGCCCCTCGAAAACACACTGTTTGCCATACTTTTCTAGGTTATGTTTCAATTTTTCATTGATTTTTGCTTCTTCGATTGTTTATTTAATATAATCTAGTACATTTTATCTTCCCCTTTGGTTTAATAAAGTGTCTAGGTTTCTATGCTAAGGAATACAAAAATTTTTTGTAGTTTATATAATATTAAATTTAATCTAATAATTATTATCGTATAATATCGATGTATACAACCAAATCAAAAAAGAATTTTTTTTTTTAATTCATGTTAATTTTCGCATTTTAAAATTCGGAAAAGTTTTGAATTTTATTTTTTCTTTTTAATATATATAATTTTATTATTTTTTTTTTTAATACCAAAATAGGCATTTCAGGCATTGTAAATGTACAAGCACAGACATCCTTTTTTAATCCCGTCCTTTTTTTCACTTTATATATTTTTGCATATACCCCATTTTTTTTCCACAAAAAATCAATGTAAAAAAAATCATCATATCATTATTGCATTTTTTTATTTTGCATTTATATATATAATCTGACCGGTAAAAAAAAAACTAAAAACTTAAAAAACAAAAAAAAAAAAACAGAAAAAAGAGAAAGTCAAAAAAAAAGAAAAAAAAAAAAGAAAATCAAATTTGTAAAAAAGATAGCTCTTTGAAATTCAAAATTCATTAAAGTTTTTTTTTCTCGCTTTTTTTTTTTCTAAATAATGCGGGTTTATGCGAAAATAATTAGTATGTATAAAATGCAAATGCGAGTTTTTGCCCTTTAACATAGTGATTGATAAAATAGGATGACGAAAGATTCTGGCCCCCTTTATCGCATAGATCGGGTTTTAAGTTTAGTTTGCACTCCGATTGAAAATTTTTTTTAAATTGACCGAATTTGAAGTTTTTTGGCGTTCTCTTTCCTTAATTTCAGTGCCATTTTAAGATGACAAAGAGGCCCTTTTATTTAAAGTTTTATTTTCGTGAAAAAGCACTTGACAATTACCGTTAACGTTAACGTTAATAGATTTTTTTAGAAAAGAAGAGAACTCTTTAAAATCTTGCTACATACATTACCTGATACGCACGTATGTACCGTAAGTGCTTTACATTATGTAAATCTATTGGTCATTCTTTTACAGATTAATGATATCTATAAATGTTCTACGAATTTATGCATCTTTTATGGCACAATATGACTAATAAATAATGCACCCCGTTCAGTAAAAAGATGAAGCGCATTGATGATCGATTCTCGTTGAATATCATTCGATATTTGATCTTCTTTTTAGAGATATTGATAAATATCCAATCATTATCTTTTCTGTATCACGAGGACAAATCATAACAAAAATTTTCCAAAGTTTGAATATTCCTCATTTACGCAAATCATTCGTCATTATGGACCTCTCATACATTTAAGTCAAGACACGCGTCAATATTACTTCACGATAAATTCATCATTTTGGTTATTAAATTAATTTTTTTTCTTTGTTTATTCAAAGGGTAAAATAAATGAAACGTGATTGGTTCTTTAATATCATTAGTGAAAGTAATGGTATGAAATAGTAATACGTGCGTGCGTATCCGAAATCGAAAAAAAATGGAATAGGAAAATCTTTGCCAAACTTTATCATTAATAGTCTGCAAAATATCTTGAAATTATCTTGAAAATTCCAAAAATAAAAAAAATCTAGGATTTTTTTTTTTTTTTAAAAAAATAAGATTTTTATTTTTATATAAAATAAGATTTTGATTTATAAACGCCTTTTATCAAAAATCTGGTCTAGAGACTAGTTAATTCAATAAAGTTGTATTTAATGCTTAATGTAATGTGTAATTGCATTACCGATACGCGATGAAATTCACTCCATTTTTTTCATTTTTTCCATTTTATAAAATTTTCATACGTACGTGCGTACATTATTTATTGTCATTACCTAAAAAAATAAATTCCCTCGGAGATCTTCATCCGGTATAAGTTCCGACGATTTCGATTTTAGAAAATCTTTGGCAAAAATGTGGGCACATGCATATATTCATACAGTGTATACCATTCATATATATCAAATATATATCGATATACATTGTGATACTGTATATCGATATTTATTTAATACTGTATATTTAATATTGTATATTTTTAATACTATATATTTCATACTATATATTCAAGTATAGTATCTTCGTATCATTCCTAATAAGGATTTAATATAGCATCACATATAATTAGTACAACATTTTCAATCTTTCTTGATTTATTTAAATTGACATCTTTTTTGACAGATTAATTTTTACTTTGCTCATCCATTTTTTGACATCTCTTTATGGTATAAACAAAAAGTTTATCCCGAATTAATGAAATAATCATATGATCTTTGAAAATTTTGCACAGTAAAATTTTGTAAAACTTTGATACATATGGAATGATCCTACTTGATTATTTAATCTTTTGTTACATAAACTTAATAAACTTAATAATTTTTGTCAAACAAATAAATATATAATTTTTTTTTTTTTAAAAAAAAAGTTTTTAAACGAAATACACAATATATTACCCCATCTTATACTGACTTTTAAATATATCTATTTTTGTAAAGTCCGTGCCCTTGCGAAAAAAAGAAAAACCTTAAACACTGTTTGTTGTTAAAAAGAATGCCGAGTCTTAGATACACGAAACTATATTCTCTAAATTTTTTTTTTTTTTTCATTTATCTTACATTTAATAAAAGATATTTTTAGAAAGCTTCTCTCCCTGTATTACTAATATAGGTATGACAAGATTTGTTACGAATCATAAAATGTAAAAAAAAAAAAACTCTATCAGACAGTCAGATCAATAAATAAATATTTAATCAGATCAAAAGTTACTGCTTTGTCAAAATCTTAAAATTAAAATCGATCATTTTTTTTCTTAGCCAGGGTTATTACTACGTATGGTCAATTTGTCATTTAGTTTGGGGGTAATGTGGCGCATTTTAACTTTTAACTCTTTTAAACTATATCGATACGTCGTATAAGCAAAAACAAATACTGTAACTTTTTTTCTCTTTCTTTTTTCAGTACATGTAGATGTCACGAGTAAAAGTCGGGCCGGTGTTACAAAACAAATATTTCTGTACTAGTATTAAACATTTGTCGTTTTAACTTTTTCCCGTGACACACAGACCAAGCTGTTCGGAACTTTCTCGGCCCCTTCTTTTTAATAATTTTGGTTGGATTAAAATTTTAGTGTAACATGCGCCTTCCTATCACATAAGTTGTATAATCATTCTATGTCTCTAGTGAAATTATCAAGGTGTATGGATTATTTAATCAACTTGTGATACTATGCGATATATATAATTCATATGACATTTATTACATTCATTACATTCATTACACTCAATTGTGTGGGCTATACTAATTTGGTTTACTAAATTTAGTTAAGTAATACCCATACAATCGTGCGATGACATTCCCCATATGACCAAGTATTAATGACTGTCATGCGCATTAATAAGCACAATTAATTTCTTGTATACTTACCATTATGAATTTTTAAAAAAAATGTAAGAAATTTTTAAAATTCCAAAACTTATGCGATGCAGAAGCAATGTCATCAATGCTCTAAATTTCTAGTTAATGTGCATGCATAAAAAAAAATAATAATAAGGTACACGTGTAAACTGGAACCTATCCTAAAATTAATTCTAAAAAACAATTATATACTCTAAAAAATTTTAGTATACTTAATAGACCATATAACTGTTACACCAGTTTTCATAATCCGATTTTTTATTCGACCAGTCGAATTGAAAATCTCTTTCCTATAAATTTACTATAAACCAAAATTATGATCTAAATGCATCTTAGCCGTATGATTATACATAAAAAGAACCGGCTATATCGTTAAAGAAAAAAGCATCAAGCTAATTTTAATAGAGTAATCATCCTTAATCACTTTTATTAATCTACTCATCGGCAACAATGTTCATATTCATCTTCTTCCACATTCACTATCGCATCATCATCTTCTGCTTGAGACAGATGTGTCCATAATAGTACTGTATTTCCTAAGAATATAATGATCGTTAATATTCGGAAATGAATTTAAATATTGTATAAATAAATCGTATTGCATACCATTAAAGTCCTGTCGTTCTTCACTCGTGACTTCCTCAGTGTGAAACATCCAGAGGTGTCCATTATTACATGCATCCATACATTGTTGACATGGTTGAGTGATATGATATCCAAGAACATTTCCACTATGAATAGAACCATTTATTAAATTTATTTCAAAAAAAAAAAATTCCCTATTAATTATTAATCTTAAAAAAAAATATATCTACCAAGTCAGGCATGCCACATCGCGGATCTTACAATGACAATTTTGTGTTAAATAATCTTCGCCGATTAATTGTACCCTGTTAAAAAAAGATTAAATTAGATAGATTAAACATTTTGATAATACATTGAATTTAGAATATGTGAGAGGAGAGGCTTATGCTGAGACTTGGTAAATCTATAATATCTATCAATATCAATTCACATATACTCTTTTATTAACTATATCATAATCTCTATCCTAATTCTATCCCTAAAAAAAGAAACTTTAAAATTTTTATATTTAATCTATGTTAAAATCTCAGCTTAAGCCAATCTCAACATAAGCTATCACAATAAATACGTACGATAATGGCGGTACATCTGTAGAATAAAGCTCGACTCTTGTATCAGCAAGAAGCATAGCCTAAATAATTGTCAGATCTCTATCACCCAAATATCCAAATACTCTGTAAATTACCCACCCTTTCTATCTTAATTCACCGCCATTTATACTATTTATACTCATTAACCATATTCAGGTACACAAAATACCCAACAGGTAGGTATTCATACGATCGCTTACCTTCATTCCCCTCACACACACTCTTGAATTACAATATGTACAATTTAATTTACAGACTGCTTTACTTCGTGAACGTATATTTTGTTCATTGTCTTGAAATGGTGTGTTTCTTTGCGTTGTTGTAGAGGTTGTCGAAGAAACGTTATCATTAGTATCTTGACTACTACTACTATCGTTGCTGCTATTCACTCCAGCTTGTACCATTCGATTAAATAACAAATTTAGTTCTCTATAGTATCTTTGTCTGAGATGCAGCCTTCGTACCCACCGAGTAGATGACGAGGTGATAGATGTGGAATTTGGTGAAGGGAACGCGGCAGCTGCTGCAAATGTGAAAACAGGTGACGGCGCCAGGGTTGAAGAAGCTAGTGGTGCCAGCTTGTTTATTAACTGGTTTTTATCGAAAACAATGTATTATTTATCCTAGTTCTTATATTTATGATGACTCTACTTTGCGCATTTTACAGACGTGAAAAAAAAAAAAAAGAAAAAAAAAAATGTAAAAAATCTATAAAAACCTTTATAGTCGCTTCCCGCAGTTTCGCGTAACCGAATATCTATAATCGGTTAGGTTCAGATATTATCTAATAGCATATATCGTCACAAGCTCTAACGTTAAAGTTGAAAGTACGCGCGTTTAAGAACAACCTTATCACATGATGTCATTACCCGTTAACTGTTAAATTAAATTAAAATTTAATCTCTTAACTGTTAACGTTAACAATAATCATGAGATCATAAAACGTCGTTTATACTGTAATATTATGTCGTAATATTTAGTATATTTATTGTTATAATGTCGTAATAGTTAATCACACCATTTTCAACTTACGATTTTTTTGGTTTTTTTTTTTTTATAAAAAGGGTACGTATCTACTTAATTTCTCAACAACAAATATTTTATATTCCAACGAAAAATACTTCAAATTTACACATTTAAAAGAAATTTTTTTCAAACTACATTTTCTCTAAATAAAAATAAAAATGGATCTTGATGATACGGTATTGTTTTTGATAATTTTCGTCAATCTTCGTTATAAAAGATTTCTGGTATAATTATTTAATTTGATTATATTAGACGACTGTTCCTGAAGAAGTTCATACTTCAGTAGATGAAGTTCGTAAAGCCGAAGAGAAGGCACGAGAAGAACGTCTTAAAGAAGAAAAAAAAATCAAACAACATGCTCATGAAGAAGCTAAAATTGTGAAAGAAGCAATAAAAGATAGTTTAGAAAAGAGAGATCAAATGTATGCATAAATTTATAGTTGAATTCTAATGTATATTAGCGATAACAGAATTTTATTACTATTTTTGGTTGTTTTTTTTTTTTTTAATATATATATACATATTTTATAAATAATTATATAAATTTATATCATATATTATTTTTTTAAATTATAATAAAATTTGTTTATAATTTATAAAATATATATATATATATTTAAATAAATAAAAAATTTTTTTAATAATGTAAGTTGGTAAATAAATTTTTTTTTGATTTATAAAATTATTATTTTATTTAATAAAAATAAATTTATTTTTTTTATTAAATTATATATATAATAAATTTATTTTTTTTTATTAAATTATATAATAAATTTATTTTTTTTATTAAATTATATAATAAATTTATTTTTTTTTTTATTAAATTATATAATAAATTTATTTTTTATTTTTTTTTTTTGATATTTTATTAATATTGTATAGTATGAAAAAACTAGTTATTACAAAGTAATATATATTGTTACAATGCTATAGCCTTCTTAGTATAAATATAGCAAAGTAACAAGATCATCTAATATAGTGATATACTTTATAAACATACATGAGGTGGATATGAAGTGTATACTTTAACTTTACAGCAAGTGGCAAATAATTTGAGATAATAACAGTTTATAGATAATAATATTTATTAGTAACAATTTATAGTGATAATCTTGCCTATAGGAATTATCCTAGAGAGGAAATATTACACTTTACAAATAAGGAGGGGTAAAGAGGTAAGATTAGATTCTATGAGAGAATAGGAAACTCTCTATAAGAGTAATTAAACTCTATAAAAGTATAGGAACTTTAACTTGACAGAAGGGACGTAAGGCTTTCTTTTTAACAGATAGAAATATAATAATATAATTGCTTAACCATGTAGAGATACTTAGAAGCACTTGTGCAAAGGCACTCAGAGGTATTTTGTATAAAGGTACTCAAAAGTACTTTGTGTAAAAGCATTTAGACGCACTTTGTGTAAAGGTATTTTGTATAAAGGTACTCAGAGGCACTTTGTGTAGAGGTACTCAGAGGCACTTTATATCATGTACTATTTTACTTAGCTGCAATATTACTGTGCTTTATTCTATTACCCAATAGAATCTTCTCTATTCTAAATATAATTAACTATAACTAATAATCTAATACTAATAAGGTGCGGTGACCTAGTGAAGTGGTGGGGTTGCTGCACCCCCAAGTGGCAGGTCTAGAGTTCGAATCCCACAGACAATGATTTTAAAAATACTAGATCTGTATCGGTTAACGTTAAGATTATTAGTTGGATCCAGATATCTGTAATCTTGGTTACACCATCTCGAATGGGAGCTTCGGCGCAATAAATTCAGAAAACTGGAATTACCAAAAACCTATTTGGCAAGTCCCAAGTAGGGAGGTAGTATAATTTTTGACAGTGCTACAGAAAGACCGAATTTGAAATTGAAGACCGAGACCGGAGAACCAAGCGACCAGGTCCTTAAGTGGGGGGACACACCAGCCGAACCGCTGGGTCGCCAACTAGAAGAAAAGGATATATGCTCTAAAAGCATGTACCAAGAGGAAGGAGACTATAAGGCACCTAAAGCCTAGGCAGACCGACCCTTCCGGGTTGCCGGCTGGAAGTAAAAAAAAGACTAGTTAAGAATCCAAGAAAGAAAGAAAGTCCAAATATAGGTACTGGGTTGTGCGAACCTTACAAGGGCGAGGAGTACATAATGGGTGCCTAATTAGGAAGGTTGGTGTTTGAGAAATGTCTATAAAATGGCAGCACCCCAAAAGGTGGTGTGAGATATGAATATAGAATGGCAGGTTAATATGTACTAATTAGAAAGAAGTTATAGAAACAAGCACGTGAATACATATGTGGGACATGTATAGCTGTGTTAGGTTTACCTCGAGAATAGTTAAGTGTCCTAAGGTAGGGTGCGAAATCCATATTGGGTGATACCAAAATCTAGCGTATGAATAGTGAGAAAACCCATTGGGTTAGAGGGCTGATGGAGGTAGTTAGAACCAGATGGTTTAAATGGGCACCCCCCTAGTTAGGGTACAGGTACGGCAGATAGTGTAGAACCTTCGGGCGGACTACTTAAATAGGTACTCAAAAGGTGCACGTGTGGCTTGATGTACCATCATTGTAATTATATATAAACTTCGTCTATACTCTAATAAAAAGTTCTCCAGACTAAAGAGATCACCTTAATACCAAAAAAAATAAAAAATAAATTTGTTATTTAAGAAATTATAATTTTAATCATTATATATAAAGATAAGACTTCATATTTGAGGTAAAGTCAATAGAAAAGGGACAAATCATTTTTAGTGAAATTTTTTTTAATTTTAAAATTAAAATATCTCAACAACTAATTAATCAAATTTGTTAAAAATTTTTTTATTTTAAATTTA
>CAJVPU010001709.1:0-12162 GCA_910591775.1 Dentiscutata heterogama | reverse complement strand
AAATTAGGTGAGTCAACTCGTTTGATTTATAAGTAACAACATTCTAAGCCCTTATATGTGGACATGTCCTATGACTGTTATACTAACTCAGAAACTATTATCTGGCCTATTCTACTAGATTGCAAAATCTAGCTTTAAATCTTTTGAGACTTATTCTAGATTTGCATTGACTATTACTAGCTTGTATTCCTCTATTGAGTAGATGTATGGCTATTCTCGAGATAAATCTATCAAAGTCTACCCTATTCTATTTGAGCCAGCCTGGTTTTATACAGTTGCTGAGGCTTCTACTTGCAGTTAAGATTATTCTTATTTAATTGTTTTTTGCCCTTATAATGTTCACTTCTAATCCCGGTACCCACATTTGAACTTTTCCTTTTTCTGTTATTTCCTTATTAGTCTATCACTTTACTTCCAACTAGTGACCCAGAAGATTTAACCTTGGCTTGGCATTAGATGCTAGTACTCTCATCTCATCTTGGTACATGATTTCCCAGCACATGTCCTTTTTCTCCAATTCAGTAGGCTGGTCTTTTGGATATACCTAATATTTTTCTGTTAGTTATTTGACTTCCATAACCCCTAGTCTTGGTGAGTAGAGCCCTCTACCACCAGTTTTTTACACTAGTTGGCCAAGGTTGGTGTATTCTATAACACTTCAACTTTCCAAATTAGCAGTTAAGTTGGTAAACTCTCCTACTAAAGGATCTTGCTGTTATTTGGTTCTCCAATCTCGGTCCTAACTTCCAAATCCAGGTCTTTCCTGTAATACCATCAAAGATCATGGCTACTTTTTACTCAGATCTTTCTAAATGGGTTTCGAATATCACAGTTTCTTGGCCTTTTATACACTAAAGCTTCCATATGAACATGGTATCACCAAGATTACAGATTCTAGGATCCAACTGATTAATGGATAATTGTTATCATAATGCAGGCTTATTTTTCAAAAATATTGTCTATAAGAGTTGAACTTTGGACTTGCCACTTAGTGTAGTGATGACTAGACCACTTCACTAAGCCACTATACTTATACTAATCTAATTTTTGTTAATATCTTTGGCTATAAATATATATATTATACTCTTTTTCAGCATATTTTCTATAGATAAGCAGATCTTCTAACACTGTTTTTCTGCAGCTATGTAAATAAGTTTGTGTAATTACTCCACTTGGTTTATTATAACTAGTAGCAGAGTTTTTTATCAAGAAAGCATATTTCTATATTAACTGATTAAGCAAACTTCTTATAAATATTTTAAAAAACTGTAGTATAATATATAATATAAACACAGTAATAGCTACTAATATGCTTTAAGAATAGTAACACATATATATATTTAAAGAAATCTATACTTTTAAAATTGTTTATAAAAGCAAATTGATAAAATAAGATTTACAATATAAAAATTACTATTGTTATAATTAATCTTAAAAACTAATTTATTAATTTGATACACTACTTGGCTATGATTTTTGTTAATAACTAATTGTAGCTGCTAAGTAGTTATAAATAGCAATACAGTCTAAACTAAAAAATATATTGTAAACAATTGTATTAGAGTATATTAATCTTATATACAAATAAAATAATTGTCTTGAATAGTTCTACAATATACTTATCATGCAACCAAGACTTTAAAAATTTAGATATATTTGAAATAAGGTGGATTAAAACAATTTTAAAGACATTTGCTAAAAGTTCATATTAAGATAGTATTTTGTTAAATAAATAGCTACTTCTGTATATATATTCAAAATTTCTTTTAAAATATTGTCAAAATCTTCTATATGCAATACTTTTGCTGTATTCCAAATTTTCCTTTAAGCTTTGTTTTAAAATTTGTATTAATATTCTTTTCAATATGCTATATACAATATATATAAAATATATTAGGAAATTTTGCTTGTATTGTATTAAAGATACTCTATATATATATTTAAATAGTTATAAATATTAATATTATTGCTTCACAGAGTATTAAATATTAAAAATTAATACACTTATTTATCAACTCTTCTCAATGATCTATTGAACCAACTTTTTAAAACAAAAATTTTAACAAAAACAGTAAAACTATAGTAGAAAAAAAAATAAGACTGACAAAAACTATAAACTAGTGCCTATTATTTAGAGATAGTTCTTATATACTATCTGCTAATAGGTTTAAAGCTTATTATTTACTATAAATATGGTACTTGTTATTTAGAAATAGTTTTCATATTCTACTTGCTAACAAGTTTAAAGCTTATTACTTATCAAAAAGAATATTAGCAATATACTTAGATCTACTTGTTTTATTATTTTTAAAGAAATATATATACTTTCTTAAAAAAAGTACAAGATCTATATACTTTACTATTACCTACTTGTGCTTATAATAAAATTTTTAAAAAAGTGAGTAAAATAGCTTACTCTATCAAAAGATCAGCATTATTTACTTCTTCTAAAATTGGACAATCTAGTAGACTGTAACTATGTATTTTGTTAGATAAACAAACATATCACTACTCCATGTGACTTTCAAGAACTAGAGTTAATGTAGCAACTGATAGGAGTTGTAGAGTTGACAATTAGTTTTAGCTTAGTTTTATTTTGCATTTAGAGATATAGAAATATTACATTTGCTATAAAATTTTTACAAGCCTAATACAGGTTATAATAATACAATTTATCTGTTGTTTTTTGTTTTTTTTTTGTTTACTATTTGATAGTAGCACCTTTTTACTTTGTTAGCCTGTTTTGAGCTTTGCTCTTTGTTTTTTTTTTTTTTTTTTTTTTTACATTTATTAGTCCCCTATTAATATTTCTTTATAACTTCACTTTTTTATATTATTTGTTTTTTTTTATATATTACTTCATTTTTTTTATAATATTTGGTTTGTATATTTAATATAAAACTTTTTTTCTCTTTTGATCTTGGTAGAGAAAGAAATTCAAAGAGTTTAAGCTTGAGACATGCTAACAAAATCTCTTAATTTGTCTTGATATTTGTACAATAGGTTGTAGCTAGACATGTATTACACAGCCAGGTGATGTTAAACTTGCAATTTTAGATAAATGGTCTAGTTTTTAGATAGTTAATCCTTTCTGATTATTGTAATAAATCTGCAATAAAGTTTTGGCAAGGCTGTCAAAGTTTTAAAAAAAAAAAAAAATTAAAAATCAATCTTTCTTTTTATGATCACTAATAATTATGGTTTTATTTGTATTCATTAAAGGTAGGGCCATAAAAAAAAATATTAAAAATTAATCTATCTTTTTATAATCACTAATAATTATGGTTTTATTTGTATTCATTAAAGGTAGGGCCATACTCAAATACTCACAAAACCATATCCAATTATCAGAATTTTCAAATGGCAAATACTATAGAAACAAGCTGCCCTTATCTTTAATCACACAAATACTAAAATATACATACTTGTAACTTGACTTTGAATAACAAGTATCAAAAATAAATATAGGTCTATAATGTTTAACACCTTTAATCCATAACCATAGTTATAAAATATACAGGCAAATTGATCTTCACCATTGACCTCAAATACAGTAACACTTCTTCCAGTAGTGGCTTTATATGTTGGTAACTTCTTTCTATTTCTTTTTAACCACATTTTATATTAACAGCTCAACTTCTCCAGGCTTTCATATATGATGCCTTAGCACTCACTTCAGAGTAAAGATGATTTATAATATCATTAGGTTTAAGTGTTGTCCTCAACTAATGGTGTAGTAAATTTTACAAGATACAATTCACGTGCTTTAAACGTTTCCAAAAAAGTTGGACAATTTTGATCATGATTAATTAGACTTATGATTTAAATAAAACCATCTTTACGCTTATTGGCAAAAACAGTAAATAGACATTTGCTGTCTTCATTTGTGAGACAAACAACAAGTTGTTTGTTAAGTTTATTAGTCCTGAACTTGTAAGGTGAAAAGGTAATTAAGATTAAATTCCGAAAATACCGGAGAAAATAATCGAACATGACGAACAAGGTCAGGGCGATAATTTCCGATTAAAAAAATTTTATTAAAATTTATTATATCTTTTTTTACATCTACCTTTTTCGAGAAAGGAATGTAATGTAAACTACCGAGTTAAATTGGTCCGGGCTAAGATTTATTTTGCAAAAATAATAGGCTTTTAAAAATGGAATTTAATAATTCATAAAGTAATCGAATCGGATTTATTTAATTTGATCGTACTCTTATTGGAATCTTTTAGACGTTTCAAAGAATCAATTTACTTTACTAAAATTTTCGTATGAAAATTTTTGATCATGAAAAATTAACAAAACCATTGTTTTTTGACCCGCCTGACTATTTTTTTTTGATCCACTCAAAAAAAAAAAAAAAAGAGGGAAATATCGGTCGGATGACCAAGAAGTATGAATTATAATAGTATTTGAATATATATGAAGTATTTACAAATATCCCCTTACCCGTAGTGTCACGAGAGTGACGGTAACCCAATATAATAGCGACGATCAAAAGTCAAACTACTGTATGCAGAATAATAACTATAATAAATCAACTATGTACTAATAATAACGTCATTATTACGATGATAGTCATACAACGTAATTATATAGCGATAATTATTAGTTTTCTGGAATTTTCGCACAAAGGCACATTTTGAATAGAGAATAATCCATATTCACCGTTAATATCATTTTAAAAACAATATAAGCGAGTGATTGTTAGTAATAAATCTGACTAGATTTTGTTATTCAATAGTATAACGCTTAACTCCGTGACACATAGCTTAATTAATTATATGCAGTAATAATAATAGTTAAAAATTACTCTCGAAAACTGATAGTTCTCTTTTCGAAATGCATGTTCAAACATACTATACATGACATTTCACATATTATGCAATGATCTTTTGTTGGTTGGTAAGCTAGAACCTTTCCGAAAAGGGAAAAACCATGGACACGACAATCACGTAATTTATTGCCTAATCGACACGGGTTGCAAAAGCTTAGAGCGAAGATAGAGCAACAACTACCTAACCAAAACGATCGAATTTTCTTATTGAAACTCAATGAATTTGTAAAAAAAAGTATATAAATATTTTATCATTTTATGCTATTCTCAATTGAAAAATTAGAGTTGATGAATAAAATTGTGACAAATACAAATAGAAAGCACAATCACCTGGTTCAATAATCATATTATGCAAATCGTGGCTAGAATAAACAAATAGGAAATATTTGTTGATTCATACTTTAAACACATTATACAAAAATACGTCTAGATGTATGCATTTATTAAATCATGAGAACAAATATTATATCATTGGGTGTGAAAATGCGCCTTGCATAAATGTATAAGCCTCGTGACATCACTCAACAAATCTGATTAGTAATGACGTAACTCATGAGTAATGCTGCGTGAAAATTATTTTAATCATAAATTAACTAAATTTGGTAAGACTTTTATCTCTTACTATGCAAATCGTTATATGTCATAGTTAAGTAATAAATCACATAAATGCTAACACAAATTAGTTAATTGCCCGAGTAACTTATTGCTTTACAATATTCCTGTAAAAGGAATCTAAAAGAACCTCAAATGACACATTTCGAATATTTTTACTATTTATTGCCGTAAATATTAATTTAGAAGTGATTATCAAACCCTTTACTATTTTCGTTAGCTTTTCGCTTGAATTTTTGATGACCATGGTATTGTTTCATCAGGTCGAGTAAAAAGTTCGATGATGCAGAAAAGTAAAATATTTTTTACACGCCATTTTTAGTATGCTATTTTACATACCATTTTAGTTACAGTATTTCAAAAAAAAAAAAAAATAACAGAGAAAAAAAGGTGCAAAAAATCTTGGCACTTTGGAGAAGTAAAAGAGGTGCCAAAAATCTTGGAATTTTGAAGTCAAATATAAAGCACGATTATTATACCAGTATAATATTAAAACTTATTATTCGATGCGTGAACTTGCGTGAGCTTGCGCTCTAGCTAATTCTAGACATATTAAATTATATAAAATCTTATGTAAAACGTTTATTTCCCGTATAAAACCTTCATATATGAGAAAAAAAGTTTAAGTTGTTGATCAAAGCTAAAAATTAAGTTCTGCAAGTTCCGGGCACGATGTTAAAACCTGTGCCCACGCCCGTCTTTTGAAGGAACCCCGCTCAATCATTACCAATACAAATTAGTTGTAACCCAAAACAAGATTTGAAATTTGTAACACGAAAATACATATAATTATAAAAAAAAATAAAGAAGTTAATGAATATAATAAACAACATGATCATACACAATTAGTATTACGTACTACAGAATTTAGGTCATTGACATTTAACTACTATTGAGTAACGTAATGTAAAGTCTTTTTTTTTTATATATATATGCCGACTTGACTTGCGAATTCTTACTCAAGTCTTTAATCATTTAATTTGTCATCTCAAACAAACAAAAAAAATTTATTATCAATGAACTCATCAATTAATTCTTTTCGTCTTCCCGTTGACTGTGTTAGAGAAATATTCTATCATTTGCTCGGCAACTATGATGCACTTTTCTCTTGTGCTTTAGTCAACAGATCGTGGTGCAAAACAGCTATTCCTTTGTTATGGTGTGATGTTTTTAGTGGCGAATCTCCATCTGCTGAAAAAAGAATAATGATCATTTCTACGTGTATAAAATGCCTCTCAGAAATTCAAAGGCAAACCTTGATAAACAACAACATAAACCTTCAAGAAGATTTCAAACCAGCTCTATTTAATTATCCAAAGTTTTTAAAGTTTTTGAACTGCAATAATTTCGATAAAGCATTACAAGCTTGGTGCGAAAAGTCTATTAAGCCTAATACTGATAAAATGGAATTTCAAAACACATTAAATATTTGCAATCACATAATCGGTCAATATATCTTGAATCACTCAACTGGTTTATATACATTATGCCTAGATGAACATAGCAGTGATGGACAATGTCTTATGCATCTTCCCCCAGATGTATATCCGGAAGAACTTTGTTACACTTTTTCGAAATTGACTGAATTACATATAAATAAATGGTTTCCAATAATCACTCAAAATTTATCAAGTGTATTACTATTTTTTGAGAAATTATCTTTATGTTCTCGTCGTATCACAAAACTTACAATCTCATTAAACCAAGTTGGCAATACTGCTTATCATCCTGAAGTATTCAAGCACTTATTCTCGCTAATCAATTCTCAGTGCAATCTTCAATCATTTACTATGACTTTTCCTATTAATTTACAATCATCTTTATTATTCTCATCCCTTTCAAATCAATCTCATTCTTTAAAACACCTCGAATTAAATAGATTTTATGATATCCCTATTTTACTTCCTTACTTATCATCTTTTAATTTAGAAACTCTGAAATTCGTTTATTCTAATGATCTAATTATACAACCTAATCCAAGTCCTTTACCATCTTTATCCTCAGAAACTCGATTTAGAATTAAAAATCTAATTATTTCTGAGCCTCCTGATTCTACACTCCATCCATTTTTTTCTTTAATCACAAAAATGTCTGGATCAAATTTGACGAAGTTATCTTTTAATGGTTGCGATGAAACTTTGACAAAAACAATAGGCGATAGTTGTTTAAATCTTACTTCCTTAACAATAATGACTAATTTCTCAATATTTGAATGTTTTTTGAAGTCACTTTCAAAATTGAAAAAACTCAAATACTTGGATGTAAAAAAAGCAAGAAACGATATTGAATTTACAAATGACATGAGTTTACAATTTGCGAAAACAATTCCAAACACTCTTGAAGAATTGGATTCTGATTTAATAACTGATCAAAAACATTTAGATATATTTATTAAAGAATTCAAACCACCTTTATCGGAATTAACTATTCATCCAAATGAATTCTGAACCTTTAGTTTTACAATAAATGTGATGATAATTTGGAAGAATTCTCTTTTATTGTTCATGATAGTTTTACATTGGAAGTTTTGTTGAAAGCACAAAGTGTTATACCTGTAATTACTGATACTACTGAAGAAGATAACATTTATCACGATATAAAATATCTTATTACTCTGGTCAAAAATATTACTATTGATCAAATGAACATATAATAATTTGTATTTACTATATATTTAGTATATATTTTAATTTTACTGTCAAATTAATAATATAAATAAAATGATTTTTTATAAATTATAATAAAAATTTTGAAAATCTACTATATCAGATATGTAGTGCCCGAATATAGTTATCAAGATAAATTTTCCGGATCATTCGGATTACCGATAAACATTATTATGAATGACATCTAAATTTATAAACATTTAACGGATAATTTATCCAAATTTGTGATAATAATAACGGAATAAATCATCCGGATATGAAAGACGTAATGAATATGTGAATTTACTTTGTTTTCGCAAGTATTGTAGTACAAATTCCTAAACAGAACCAACTAGATCAACTCAATGTAGACTAGTCGTGTGAAAAAAAAGAAAATCAGAAAATGCTCGAAAACCAATGCAAATCTAACTTAATAAATTAATTAAAAATAACGCGAATGAAAATTTTTATAGTATAAACATTAATTATTAAAAAATAGTTATTACTAATCTTAAAATACATAAGTTTTACTTTAAACAATTAGTAGATATTTACGTATAGTTATTATATGAATAGATACGTACTATATCCATTTTTATTAGCTAATGGGCAAGAAATTGATAATGAATAAGGATATACACACATGCTATTTGGATATATTAAGCGAATATTCGGATAAATGATACGAATTATGAATAAGTGCTTGGTGAACTATTCACGATGACTTACATAACTTATATGATTTATCGTACTACAATGTCATATGAAGTAACAATATTAATCATATGACATACCATATTTTGTCGTACTACAATATCATATGAAATGTCATAATAATCATTTGACAGAACATATGACATATCTTTTGAAATTATTCAATGTCATCGTCCACCCTGGGCTAACCAAATTAGCTAAATAGATATCCGGGATGATATTATTTTATTGAATGAATATAGCAATTAGTGTTTCACGGACCGAACCGAAGACCGAAACCGACCAGACCCGGTGTTACGCTCAATTTTTTGTCATATTTTATCATTATCATCGTCATTTTATCTATTTCTTATTGATTTGGGATTGTTTGTGGCATAGTTGGGTGTTTGAAATCCCAAGTGAGGAATTGAAACCCTAAGTGAGGGATTGAAACCTCATACGAATTAAATATAAGGGAGTAGTTTCGGGTTTATGAAGGGAAGAACGATTGTTGATTGTATTTAGTATTAATTGTAATAATCTAACGTATTCATTTATGTTAATAAAGAGGAACCTTATATCTGTAATTACGTGTTAATTTATCGATTTAGGGTGTTCTCAAGCACCTCAATCAATAGATCGGAGGCAAAACTTTAATTATTCGGAAATCGAATAAATGAATCAAGGGAGTTACATTTCAATGGGAAAATTAGTGAGATGCAGACTACTTTTTTTCTCAAAAATTTAAATTGATTAAGGTCGCTCAATCACTACTCTTACATTTTTTTTAATAAATGATGAATTCTCAACAAATTTATGACCGATCCAAAAAAATTGCTATTTTATTTTTAATATTAGAAGTTTTTAAAACAAATAGATGCCTGATATGAATGTAGTAAATACAATACGTCTCTTAACATTTAACCAAAGCATAATGAATACTATTATTCCATTCTTCTCTTATCCAAATTTAAAAGCTCCTCAGCAAGAAAGGCCCAAAACTGATGGGTTTTGGGTAGGTGTTTTCCCGTATCTAACAGATAACGAAAGCTATAGGTGGTTTCAAAATAATGCCTATGCATATTCCAAAATAGTGTCTGTCTCAGCCTCGAAAAGCAAATATTTGGTAAATATCAAAATACAAAACTCCCAATGTGCATCTGATTTACTGCTAAATATAGCAAATCGGTAGCATATTAGAAGTCTTGTATCTGATATTTATCCAACACCTATTCATTCAATCTTTTTATAATATTAGTAACAATTAGATTGCAAAATTAATTCTTTATCTCAAAATAATACCTATGAGCAGATTCAAAATAATGTGCATATAGTCAAAATAGTGTACGGATGCCTACTATTTTGAGAATTTATAGTATTTAATAAAAGCATTTCCAAATTATAATTGTATTAAGTTATTAGAAATAAAATTTTTTATCAATATGAATGATTATCAAACAAGTATTTGAAATTTTAAAAAAATGATAGATAATTTTATTAAATAAAATTTTTATAATAATATAAAATAAATAATTTATATATGCTGCATTTTATATAACTTTTGCATTGTTAATAATAATATAGTTCTTTTGATAATATTAAAATAAATAGTAATATTGAAGAAAATAAAAATTCAAATGATATAAAAAATAATATAATTATAGAAAAGACAAAAAGAATAGCAAGTATTCATAAAAGAAAATATTTAGCAGATTATTTTATACTGTAAATTATAAAAAAAATATTTAAAAATTTCTATTTGCTTTTTATATTAACTCTATTAAATTTTTGTAGTATGATTATATTATTAATTTATTACTTTAATAAAAGTTGCAGTTTGCTTTTTACAAGAGTTTGAAATTCTTCAATAATATTTTCTTTTTAATTGTCTTGCTTATTTTTTTTATTTTTTTTAAAATAGCCTATAATATAAAAAATAGGTTGATCTTTAGTATAGCTAGGCAAATATGATTTTCTATACTAAAAATTCCCATACGGATCTCCTTTAGTAAAGCTGGACAAACTCCGACAAGTATTATATAACTACATGACATAATAATTAATTAAATCAATCTTACATTAGCTTACTTAACATTAACTCATTTGATGTAGCTTTCAAGTTTAGTAAGCTAATATTAAGTGAGTTAATGTTAGGTAAGTTAATGTAAGTAAGTTGATATTAGTTTTCAAACTTACTTAACATTAAGCTAATATTAAGTGAGTTAATGTTTAGTAAGTAAATATCATTTACAGTTTGTAATTTTTTTTTCTTTTTCTCTTATTCACTGAATAAGAGAAATTTCTGAGTACCATTTCTCCCATATCATTTTTTTTTTCTTTTCATGAATCCAAAGCTTTTCAGGCCTTTTATCTGATAAAGGGCCTCTAAGTCCGGTAAGCAATTCTCACTTTCACATACTGTATCTTTTTCGTTTTTTCTATGAATCAAAAGTTTTTCAGGTCATTCGTCTGATAAGGGGTCTCTAAGTCCGGTGTACAATTCTCATTCTCGTATACTGTATCTTTTTTGTTTTTCTATGAATTAAAATTTTTTGGTTTATTCGTCTGATAAGGGTCTCTTAGTCCAGTGTATAATTCTCACTCTCACATACTGTATCTTTTTTATTTTTTCTATGAATTAAAAGTTTTTCAGGCCATTCTTCTGATAAGGGGTCTCTAAGTCCAGTGTATATTTCTCACTCTTACTTATCTGTTTCGTTTTTCTATGAATCAAAAATTTTTTGGGTCATTCATCTGATAAAGGTTCTCTAAGTCTGGTGAGCAATTCTCACTCTCAAATACTATATCTTTTTTGTTTTTATATGAATCAAAAGTTTTTTGGGTCATTCGTCTGATAAGGGGTCTCTTAGTCCGGTGTATAATTCTCACTCCCACATACTGTATCTTTTTCATTTTTCTGAATCAAAAAGTTTTTCGGGTCATTCTTTTGATAAGGGGTTTCTAAGTCTGGTGTATAATTCTCACTCTCACATACTGTATCTTATTCGTTTTTCTATGAATCAAAAATTTTTTGGGTCATTTGTCTAATAAAGGGTTTCTAAGTCCGGTGAGCAATTCTCACTCTCAAATACTGTATCTTTTTCATTTTTCTATGAAACAAAAGTTTTTCAGGTCATTCATCTGATAAGGGGTCTCTAAGTCTGGTGAGCAATTCTCACTCTCATATACTGTATCTTATTCATTTTTCTATGAATCAAAAATTTTTTGGGTCATTTGTCTGATAAAGAGTCTCTAAATCCAGTGTATAATTCTCACTCTCACATACTGTATCTTATTTATTTTTCTATGAATCAAAAATTTTTTGGGTCATTCGTCTGATAAAGGGTCTCTAAGTCCGGTAAGCAATTCTCACTC
>CAJVPU010001708.1:0-12162 GCA_910591775.1 Dentiscutata heterogama | reverse complement strand
AAAAAGAAAAAAATTAAAAAAAGAAAAGTTGTTAAAAAAAAAAGCAAAAAAAAATTAAAAAAAAAGGCAAAAAAAAAAAAAAAAAAAAAATAAAAAAAAAAAAAAAAGAAAAAAAAAAAAAAAAAAAAAAAAAAAAAAAATTGCCCGTGAGAAAGACGAAAAGGTTAAAGTATAAAAATTTTTTTGAAAGTGATTTTCAGTTATAGATATTTGTTTTTTTTTTTATTGTCCGTAGTAGGAGGCTTGCCTTCCTTTGTAACTTTTTAGTCAAGTTATTTGTCACATTTTTGGTGAGACCAGCTCTTGCTAATAAGTTTCTATTAAGTTTAAATTATAGCATTTTTTACCCCAAAATCAAATTGTAAATATATTGTATAAAGTAAATTTTTTCGTTTTTTTTTCGATTAAATATGGATTAGATTTGTAGTAGATAATCCTTGAACATGAAAAATTCAGCCAATCAAAAACTAAATTTAAAATGGAACTATACCGGATTTATTTTCCCCCCACATACTGATGGTAATCGGAGTAATCTTATTTGAACAATAGGCGTACAGTAAGTAAACCTTATTTTTATTTTTTTAAAATCGACTCTTATAAAAAATTTTTAATCGTAACCTTTTTTATATGCTAGCAGCAGACAATAAATACATTAAAAGAATAGCTACACAATAAATTTAGTTGTTTTTTTTTTAAATAATGATTATTTTTTTTATAGAATAAAATTGATAATCCCATATTACTACTGTATTAATCCTATACACAGTGTTATTGTTACTGTATATACTTGTATATACAGTATATATACAGTATATATACAGTATATATACAGTATTATATATCGATATTGGTATATTGATGACTGAAATCCAGAACATTTTTACCCAGGGTACGGTGGCGTATCTATGTATATTTTTTCTAAATTTAAATAAGATGAGCGAAAGAAATTACGAAAATAAAAATTGTTTATTTCCATATAAATTTATTATGAGTTTAAATTATCGGAGTATGGAATAATTTTCATTTATTGAAACAATGAATCACATTGTTTAAATAATATATATGTATATTATAGAGTCGTAGAATGTCATGATGGAGTGAATCGGAAATTAGAATAGCGAGAATTTCCATGAACAATTGTATTAGTCATGGCAAGGAAAGATTACTAAAGTAACGAAAAATTGAACGGACTAACAACCCAACCCGTGAGAGGAAGGTTTGGGATTCATAAGATTCATAGGATTTCATAGTGTAATACAAACGCGATATATGCATATTTGTTTTGTAAACAAAGTGCCAAAAAATTTATAAACACACTTGATCAAATAAAGTATTTATTCACAAAATCCATTGTCCTTCCTTACACGCATTTAATGTGCCGGCTGTACCCCGAGTTTCTTACCATTTAATACATACGACATACATTTTACAAAGAAGGACCTTTAAACGGCTCTATCAACAGCATAAATACCAGATATTAATGGTACTCAGGTTTGATAAAGTTTCGATTTTCGTTGTAGTCAACATCTAATTTAGATAGTATTGTAGTACATCGTAAAATGGTGTATCAGAAGTTCAAATTACAGCTCAATTGCAGCTCAATTGCAGCTCGACTGCTGCTCAACAGCTGCTCAATTTGCTGCTCAATTGGTAACGCAATTTGTAAAAAAATTCTTTTTTAACAACAAATAAAAGTAACACGACATTTATGAATTACACTTTAACTCTTTTTTTTTTTTTGGACCCTGAGCTGCATTTCGGCTGGTTTCACCGCACCACCGTACGTTTTTTTCCAATTTTATCAGTGTAAACTACTTGCATTTGCATAAAAGTATATAAAGTATGTATTTGCAATATATATATATTGCAATGTATTTTCCTGCAGCAGTACGTACTTACAGCAATATTGTATACATAACAGTTTGTTGCATATATGCGATATTTGCATGTATCGGTATCTTTCGCATTTATACCGTGTAATACTACTCAGTGTGCACTGCCTTTTTTCTTTTTTTAAACAAATAGTGTTACAATTGAAATATTGAAATATTGAGATGTTGAGATTACATATATATAATATAATATATATGCATGGATTAGTCGAGATAGTCGTAGATTAGCGTTAGCAGATCAATTAAAAATCGTCTCCATAAAGAATGTGTGATCTGAAGAGAACAAAAAAAAAGATGGTGGGGTATCATGTATAAACTATTCTCATTACTCACTAATTACTCATCAATTACGTATATCATATTATATTAATGCTGTAATATACGTATTAATAATATTCATTAAATATTAAAATATACATATATATTATATATATAATATGTATATTCATTATTATATATAATACGTATACATACATTCATTCATTCATTCGATATATTCACTCATTCATTTGATACATACATACATTCATTCTTTAGAATTAATTTAACATGCAAAGCTATCATATGTGCAATGTAATATCCGATAATTTATTTATTTATTTATTTATTTTGTTATGGTAAAAGAATAAAGTCTAATAATGATTTATTAAACGTAATTTTTTTTTTGATCAAATGATCCGATTATTATTTTATCTTTATTATAAATTTTTTTTTTTTGTTTCAATAATCTGATAAGTACTTTTTGTATGCATGTACAGTTTCAATTTTATCAAATTCATTTATATATATTAGTATTTTTTTTCTTTTATAAATTGTATAACTCACTGTTTTAATAAATTAATTCCTTAACATTTTGTATATTTGTGTAATTTCCTATTTCCTGAATTTGAAAAAAACAAATATTCTCCTTGTACCATGAACTTTTTGTACATTTATTTTTTTGCACATGAATTTATATGACTTTATATGAATTTATATGTATTTATAGCAGGGATGCGGGAAAAATAAAGTTATCGGTTTTGTGTATGTGTTTTTTTTTTAAGTTTGAATTAGCACTGATAGTGATTTATTAGTGACTAAAACAATGAACCTTTTATTTTAAAGTTGAAAAATGAAATTCAAGGATAAAAATATTGTATCAGAAATATCATTGTTAGAAACCACTGTACGAATGTCAAACAAAGTTAAAACAAAATTTTCAAAACAAATAGAATATCAAACAGAATAATTTAAAAACAGAATATTAGACCGAATTTCGGAATGAATTTAAGAGCGAATTTCGGAACAAAATTTTTCGGAATAAAATGTCAAATTGTTGGTGTGAGAAAAAGGAAAACTCAATTTGTTTTCGCATCATGTAAATTTAGTAACTGTAATTTAAATAAATGTAATAAAATTTTAATAAAAAATAAATATATATTTAATAAATATAATATAAATAAATAAATAATAAATATAGTAAATGTAGTAAATGTGAGAACATTTAACGGATATGAACGCGTCAAACCTGTCAAATAATAAAGTTGACAATCTAAAAAAATTTCGATGAATTAAACGTTAAAAGTATAAAGTATACGAAATCACCCAATAAGATTATTCTTGCATAAATCATATTTATTGATATATTTTTAAATTATTATTTTTTTCTAATTCTATAAAATTCAGTCATGCAAATCAAAACAATCACACGCGCAATTTCATCAATAAACAGGTTGTTTCTAAATTTTTCCGTAACGGTAATATACCATTAATATACCATTAATATACCATTAATATATCATGAATATATTATTAATATATGATTGGTACACGATTTTGATATTGTCGACACGTTAAAGTTTTAAAAATTTTACGCGATTTTTTTTTTCCTAATCATCTTTCACCATTTCATTCATTCATTCATTTAATCTCCAAATAAATTATGTCAATTGTGTCAAATGTGTCAATTGTATCAATTGTGTCAAAGAACAAACCATTTGAATATGTCTTTATTGTTACTTTTTATTGCTTTTTCAATATTTATCGACATATTGTTCATCCTATAAAAAAAAAAACCTGTTTATTATTTAACAGTAAAACGTCATCGGTGATTTTAGAAACTGGCGGTGAATTTGTCATCAATTTTTTTTTTACGAGTTATTAGGACAATATAATCCAATGCAATGAGCAATGCAATGAATTTTTGAATCATAAACCGCGTATAGATTAATACCTTTAGTTAAAACAATATTAAAACATTCCTCTTTGAGAGTTTTTGTGATAGGTTGAATAAACCCTTTCTTAATCGCAAACGCCATATTGTGCAGCATGTCTGATACAAACAATGTAACCAAATTACTTTATTTGGTTAACATTTCTTTTTTTATATAGTTGTACCAACTTATATTTGTATAAATTAATTACATCTTTGCCACATTATTCTCTTTACTTGTATTTATCTGCGCCAACAATTTAGAAGGTCGAATAATAATACGTATTATACGTATTTTTTAAAACATTTTGACATTATTGTAAAAGAAAAAACTTTATGCTCTTATAAGTCCTATTCGGTTTTTTCTTATTCATTGATCCGGAAAAATGGCTTTAATGTTTTTTTTTTTTGTAAACTATATATAATATATTATATGAGTGCGTGCGAGTGAAAATCAGGAAATAAAATTTAACCAATCATAAATTTTATTTCCTGGTTTTCACTCTCATTTTACACACACAGGTATACAGGTTTATGTTTGTGATAAATGCAAGCCACTCACGTTTTTTCTTGTACAACTTTTCTACGTATTCCATCTGTTTCTCAATAAACCTCATTTTGGTTATATTACTTTCTCTTGTCGTTCTCGTTGTGAAACGAAATGATAGGTTATCATGGTTTCGTCACTTATTAATCGTATGTAGTAGTACAGTACGTAATAGGTAAGCCCTATTGTTTTGTCAAATCTTATCCATAATAGTGTTTGCTGTCGCTATTATTTTAAATGAATGTGTCACACACGAAAAAGTATCGTATAATATCAAAAAAATAATATCAGATGATAGTATCTTTCAACGCGTGAGCACGTACATACATACAGTACAGTATATGTATGCACGTACGTACAATACTTTGGTACTTTGGTCGGCGACAACCGAATTTTTTTTTTTTTAATCAGTCGATTAAATCAATCAATCAGTCAATCAATTAATCTATCATACAAGGAATCAATCATACAAAGTTTGAAGTTTTTCCTACATATTTCAATCTCAATTTAACCCGATTAACCTTTATTCTAATGCGTAAAAAAAAAAAATGTATAGTGAAGAAAATGAAAGTATGAGACAAAGGATAGACTATTAACCGTAATAGTAAGCACAGGTTTGATTGAATGATACTTCTTTTTGAGTAACTGTTCTGCATCTTATAAGGTATATCATTACTACATTTAAATAAGATAATTTTTTTTCTGGAAATCTCTGAATCTCTGATTTAAAAAAAAAAAAAAAAAAAATCGTATTATATTCTTTTTGTCTTTTTAGCGTCATTATTTTTTAATTGGGCGAAAACAGGTATTTATAGTCGTTCTGTGGCTAGTTTTTTTTTTACCAATTTAGGAACAATTCAAATTATTCGCTTCTTTTTTACCAAATGACGTATCATTTATCCCCTTGTATAAACAATGTCATCGAGACTACCGCTTTTTTTTTTTTTTGACCGCGCCATAAAACAATATCTTTCGATTCTCCCATTTTACGTATCAATGTTGCCAATATTGCCTTAATTTCTATTTTTTTTAACACAATTTTACCTATAATAAATATTTAGAAATATTATAATTAATAATTAAGGTTAAACCATGGGATAGCTATATTAACTATTGAATGTTGACTGTTGACTGTTGACTGTTAACGTTAATTATGATCTGATTTATAAGTATATACGTACTTATTTACATACCAGATACCAAATACCAGATACATACCAGATACATACCAGATACTTACCAGATACTTACATACTTATTTACGTGCTTACGTACGTAAAATTTGACAGGTAAAAGATATCGATATAGATGATAATCTTATACAGTACATTAACAGTACGGTAACAATACAGTAATAATACAGTACAGTAATACAGTAATAAGTGTGTTAATAACATTCGACCCCAAAAAACTTTTTGATCTGTGAAACAAAAACAAACAAGTATGTAAAATAATAATTACCTAAATTTCAAATATTTCGATATACTATTTTTGTCAATATTAAGTTATTAATAAGTTTATCATGGCTACGATAAAATATTACACAAAGTATAAACAATGTATCTTTTAGAACAAGAAGTATTTCTCTATTTTCAAAAAAATATTACTTATTATAGGTTATTGGAAAAAAGCAAAAAAGAAAAACACCATTATTCAAAATTTTCAATTATAGACTAATAACGATTAATAACGCATGATAAGGATAAATCTTATTATGGCCTCTCATTAAATATATTATTTATGAACTATAAATTTTTTAAGTTTTTTCGTCATGTCCCTTAATATCCAAAATTGTGCATTCATTCACAATGTTCTATTCGCTAAAAAAAATTAGAGTTATCATCTGACTATAGATCAACAAAATAATGTATATTTTTAAGGAATTATAATAGAATTTAATAGTGAATTATTAATATTAATTTGTATTAATTTAACGCACGTTTTTTTTATTACGAATGACGAATAAAATAACTTACGTATCTTACTTTCTTTTTGATAATTTTGTACGAAACTTGTACGAAACTTGTATGAATCATAAAGTATGTACGAATAATAAAGTATGTACGAATCATAAAGTATGTACGAATCATAAAGTATATACATACTTATAGTGCATACACTGTACAAACACTGTACGTATCTCTATTTTTTTTTTTCATATGAGTTGAAAGGTCCATTGTTTGTTTTTTAGATAAAAAAAATATTATGTCCTTGGAATTCATTGAATATCGTAATGATTTACCTACCGGTACTAATACGTAGCGCCTTGTTTGTTTACATTTTGTTTTTTTTGGTTTGTTAAGGAACTTTTTAAGGATAATCAAACAATTTCCTTTTTTTTCTTCATTTTTTTTAACAATAGATTTCTTTTATATCCATCCATCCATCCATCCATATGAGTTTTTATAATATATACTATATATATTTTAATATTTTTACTGTTTCATAAACTTTACTTCTATCATTTCTAAAAAGTCTAGGCTTTTTTATTATAAACAAATCTGTAATGGAAAAACGCGATAAACATGTTTTGATGTATCACATTATAGAACAAGGATGACACCGAATTATGATAAATAATTAACCTAATAAAGTAATTTTAATGATCTTGTTATTTGTTATTAGTAATTTCTTTTTTCTACTATAGTTTACTGTATTTCAAATCAGTCAAAATTTATAAGGTTTAGCTTATAAAGAATTTATTTGCCCTCTTTATTATTTTTAAAGTTCAATAACGATAATTCGTACGTAAAAATGTTTTCTTTTAAACTTCATAAAAAATCAGGTGTTGTACACAACATTTCTTAGTGTTTCGTTACATTTAAAGACACGTTATCATACTACATAAAATCACACGAATCACGCGTTTTTTTTCTTTCAAAAAAATTGCATTTCTTTATTCTTAATGGCGCTAGGTAAACAAAAAGTCGTGTTACCAAAAATATTTTAACAAAAAAAGATAATTATTTACTTCTCTCCGAAATCATCTTTTTTATCTTTGTTAAGGAAATTTACGTACATACTTATGTACATATGTACGTACGTTTACAGTACGTACCGTACGTAACTATACTTGACTATTGCCTATTGCCTATTTCCTATTTGAAAATCTTTCTTTTAATTTTCTAATTCATAAGCTTGTCATTATTATTTTTTTGCATACAGCACATTAGTACATGTAATTTATTATCTGTTATATACGTATTAGTCTGCTGGTATTATTAATTAATAATTTTAAGTGTCAACAAAATGTCCCTGGCGTCAGAGAAGTACACTTTACGTGCAATCTGTTATTTAATTACCTAATTGCCTAATAATTTAATTTTGTAACCTTAGTGTTAGAGATATTAAAAATAGAATTTCTTCAAACAAGGAGCATCTCATCATAGCAAATAAATTAAATAAATTGGAATATTATACATTCATTTATGTATTCCATTTATCGGTCGGTATTCATTATTCATTCATTAAAGTTTTTTACAATGCAATAATATGAATGAATGAATTGAAGAAATAGAATAAATAGAAATAAATAGAATAAACCATAAAGTTACCATCTAAATTAATAACCAATAATAATCTTTAATCATATCATCTTTTTCCCTTTTATTTCGCGTTCAAAATTTTGAGTCACAAATTCATTTATAATGCATGATTGGATCTTTATCCCATCAAATAGAAAAAATTATTAAAGTAATACAGTACATGTGAAAAATTTTTTTTTTTTATTATTAACGAAAAAAATAATAAATAAGTAAGATAGTGTAAATAATAAAGATAAGATTGATAAATAAAAAGGAAAGATCCGTATAAGTGTAAAGGATTACTCCGAGAACACTGATTGGTTTCTTACATAATAGTAAATGCTAACTAAAAATATTATAATTTAACTGTTTATTATTAAACTATACAAATATTTCACGTATTTCTAATATTAAACTATACAAAAATATTCCACCTATTTCTAATATCAAACTATACAAAAAGGTTCCACGTATTTCTAATATCAAACTATACACAAAATATTCCACGTATTTCTAATATTGAACGTGACAAAATATTTATTATTTTAGAATGTTAGAATAGAAAATGCTTTTTAATGGTTGATATATTTTGTTCAATGTTTTGAAAATTTATTAGGTTCAATTTTTAAATGATAAACTTTAATTCAATGAATCTAATTTTTGAATCATTTTGACGCGGTATAATTTACTGACCTAACTTTGATTGTAATTTTATTAATCAGGAAACTCGAGTAAAGTGTCAAATTTATTTTTTTTATAAAAATTAATATATCTGATATGCTAGGGTGTGCATTTTAATAAAGCGCCAATGCGCCGCGCCTTAAAATTTATAATTGAAAGTCGCACGTGAAATTTATATTTATTTTTTTACTAATTCGATCTTATAGTGGTATTATTTGTAAGAATTACTTCATATACCAAATGGATTCCAATAGAGGTTTGAATGGATAATTACTGATCCTGCTCCGAAATTTAATTTCTTTATTCCATATTATTGTTCCGCGTCATTTTTCAATTTATATCACTTCAAAAATTGACGTGAATTTAAAAGTTACTTTGCAATCGGTGAAATCCAGTAGAATCCGCACGCAGGCTGCTTAATGAACACAGAGATCAGGAGTTCTATCAGTGTCTGGACTTGCAAGACTCTGAATCCACAGCAATCGCCTTTATAACCCCAATCAGTAAAATTTATTAAACGTAATTTAAATATGCGTTTTTGATTACTTAAATTTTGTCAAATAAAATTTGTAAAAAAAAAAAAAAATCTATTTTTACATTGATCGCGTAAAACATATCCACATATTTTTGTACATTGTAAATTATTTCAGTGACAAGAACAACTAATAATATTTTTTGTACAATGACAGCAATTAAGTCGATTTTCTCAAGTGATGGCGACCATTTCACCTAAAGAGATGTCAAATCGTTAATTCTGTATTATACAATATTAAAAATCAAAATTAAACAGCTTATAATGTCAACTATTGTATTTATTAGAAAAATTAGTGTACTATACGTATGTACGTGGATTAGAAAACCTTCGAAATTATTGGACGAATTGGTGAACCTTTTTTGAGAGCTCATCTGATGATACAACTATATACGTTTCAAATTGCATCCTCAACTACAGTATTTTACACGAATTTTTCCAAATTTTGTACGTTCAGTCGCTTGGTGCGTGGAGCAAATTATTTTATAAAAGGTTTCAACCGGACAAATTTGTGTCTCTAAATTGTCTTCAGCTTGCTTAATTGAACGAAGCACTTCGGTTGTACAGATATAAAGTATCCAATGTTTAAATTTGGATTATGTAGAAGGTTTGGATTTTTTTAATACGTTCCAACACTTATCATTGTAGCATTATTTTTCCTTTGGCTAACGTAGGTTTTCAAATTTCGATTCAAAAGACTCACGATTCAGAATGTTATATCTTTGTTATTAAGTCAAAGATTTGATCTTTATTATTATTATTTTTTTTCTTACACGTATTTATGTCCCGTCATTACTACTGATTTATTGTAATATAATTAATTTAATAACTAATTATATACATTAAAAATTCACTTAAGTTTTTCTTCAATCGGTTGTGATTGAAAAATAACATGTGTCGATCGAGAATCAACAAATTTTGTATTGACGCAGAACATTTATCATGAAATAATGTCATGGTTGCTATTTTAAAATCAGAATTTTGAAGAGTTGTTAATTTCGTTATATGTAATGAAACAAAGGCTTTGTAATTAATTTATCACTATAGCGATGTATCGTTATCCCCAGGTTTATGCCAAAATTCTGAAAGTAAAATTCTAAAAGTTAAAATTCCGAAACCGAAACTTAATTGTGACGTCGCGTGATGTCGAGGTTCCAATATTCAAGCACCACTTATGACTAGTAGGGTTGGCATTACATGAATTACAATTTACTTTACATGTAAATTACATTGTAATTTACGAAATTGTACGTAACTTTTACATTAATAGAAAATTAGCACATGATTATGATGTAACCTTACATTAAGAATGTACTGGCATTATAAAAATTTGACCTAAATGTTATTTAAAGTTTTCCTTCTAACACTACTTCTTTTGCTATAATGTGTTAGTTTTTTTTTTTTTTTTAGTAGACTAATCACTTTCATTTTTGCATATTACAAGAAAAAAAAAAAAGGATATAGATTTTCACTCAGAATAATTATCGAATTCATGCTCACAGTTGTCGAATGTATTAAGAAGCCAATTAGAAAAATCGGTAAAGTTTCCATTAAGCTCTTCATTTTCGTCATCATCTACATTAATATCAAGTTCTTGATTATCTGAATTAACAGATATTTCTTGTGAATTGTTAATTAATACAGATCTTCCCAACCGACGGAGAATTTGTGTATTCCAATAAATATAGACAAGCTTATCTGCTTTTCGAGTAAGCATTCTATTACGCAGTTTTGAATGAATAAATCTATAGGCAGACCAATTACGCTCACTAGCGGCAGGAATTGATAAAACTTTATGTGCAACTTGACTTAAAGTTGGATATTGCATGCTTAATAAATTCCACCAATTAAGTGGTTTTGAGGTAAGATTTTCCCATAAATACTTTCTTGTGAAACCACCCGATTTTTCAATATATTCTGCTAACTCATCTAATACTTGATTTTTATTATCAACTCCTGCAATTCGAATCACTTCATTATTTATTATATCTGCCCATATTTGAAGATCAAGATCTTCACCACGATACCTAGGATCAAGCATATATGCAACTATAATTGCCGGATTGTATAGAAAATTAACTCATTGATTTCTAGCTGCTTGTAATGTATTATCGCGAAGTTCTACTGGAATTTGTACATTATTTATAATTTTTTTTTTTAAATCTTGCAATATTTTATATGCAGAAGAGAGATATAGTTCATCACTCTCTAATTGACGTATAAAGATAATAAATGGTTCTAGGAAATCACGAAGTTTTTTAAGATCTGCCCAAAACATATAATCCACAATAATTGCTTTGATATTTTCATCTAATTCAATACCATCTTCAATTAATATTGCATAAATTGCAGCTTGTGTTCGTAAAACATGATCAAGACACTCAAAAGTTGATGTCCACCTCGTATCAACAGTTAAAACAAGAGCAATCTCAAAACTGTAAGTTTCTTTTTGTAAATAACGAAGAGTTGCCATAGGAATTTGATGATTACAGAAATACAAAACTAACTCTTTAGTTTTTTTTAAAATTTGTAGAGCCTATTCATTTTTAAGAATATCCTTAACCCAAAGGTTTATTCCGTGAGCCCAACATCCGAGAAAGATCTTGTTTGAATATTTATTTTTTAAAATATTCCACGCAGCTTTCATATTATTTGCATTATCCATGATTATGCAGACAAACTTATCAATATTAATTTCGCACATTACATTTTCAATTTCTTTAGCTATATTTTCCGCGGTATGATGTTCTTCTTTAGTACAAACCGATTTATAAAAAATCGGATTAGGTGTAGTA
>CAJVPU010001707.1:0-12163 GCA_910591775.1 Dentiscutata heterogama | reverse complement strand
AGCGAAGGATTTAAGAGGAATTAAAGGTTTGAGATAAATGATTTTGAGATAGGGTACAATTATATAGTCAAAAAGTGAGCAAAATTCTCCTGGGAGATAAATATAGGCTTTACTGTAATTATTTTTGATTGATATAGCCATTTTGTCTTGAAGGTTATCTTACAGACCAGTTTTGAATAAATATAGAAAAAAAGAGTTAAAAGTTTGAGAGAATAAAATTGGGAAAGTTGTTGTGATTTGAGAAATTTGTTAAAACAAGTAAAAGGATCAAGAGGAGTAGAAGGAAGTATAATATAAACCTTAGAAATGCCTTTTATAAGATTGCTCACCATATATCTAGCTTTCACAATTCTGCAAGAGTTAGAATTACTTTGGTTTAGCATTAAAGTACTATTTTTATTAAACTCTTTAAAGTAAATAGGCTTATCCACTTGTCTACTTATATCATTCTTCTTACTAACTACTAAGAGTGTGTTATTTAGTAAGATAGTGGCTGCTTTGATATTGTTTGTAGAAGCCAAGTTTATTAAAAAAAAGACTCAAGAAAAAGTAAGTATAATATAGGAATAGAGTTAAAGTTAAGGTTAAATTTTTGCTTGAGGAAATCTTCTGCTTAGAGATAAGCAGTATCTTTGTAATATTTGAAGATTTAGAAAAAAGTTGGTGATTGGTTTTTAATTATATCATAGTGTGTAATAATATATGCTAGAAAATGAATATCAATAAGTTTGTGAGTAAGAAAATTAATAGTATTATTTTTATCTTTGTTGAGGATGTTGTGGTTTTGTGTAGTAGTTGTATAGTATAGAAAAAAATAATTATAGAAGTAGTAGCTATGGCATCTTGAGCTAGAGAGAATATTTTTGAGGGAACATGCTTTTTGTTTTGTTGCTTTGGCCAGCTTTTCTAGAACTTTGGTTGAGCAAGGTTTGGTAAAGAAAGCTTTATGATTTCTATCGATATAAAATAAAGAGGCATTAAGAGTAGGTTGCTTAAGTATTTAGAAAAAATATTAAATAATTGGTTAAATATGTTTTTGTATAGCTGATTTCTATTATAAAAAAAAATTTTATTTAAGTAAAGGCAGTCTCTGCTATTACAGAAGAGTATATAAAAATTGGTTTTATGTTTATATTGGAGAGGGCTTTTTAGTTCTTGGAATTCAAAGCTATTAGGTAGTAATTTAGTTAGTTAAAAAATGTGTTGTTTATAGATTTTATTTTTAAAAAAAAAGTAAATTTCTGTTTTATCAGGTGAAGTACTAAATTGGTGAGCATAGTTTAGATAGAATTTGTTAAACCATTTTTTGAAGTAGTCTAATAAGTTGTTAAGAGATGAGATTTAGTTTCAGAGATATAAAAAAGAATTTGAATATTAAATCTAGAATCTGATTTAATTTCAAATAGTGGAAGGTCTTGATTAACATATTTAACTAATAATTTGACTTTGGGATATTTGGTTCTAAGATCAAAGTCTTTAGAAATTTTTTGTAATTAATTAACTAGTAATTGTTGGACAAGAATAGGTAAAAGCATGCAATGTTAAAACAAAGTTGGATATAGTTTTGGATCTTGTATAAAGAAATTGTAAAGATGAAGTAAAAATTTCTCTGTAATTAAGTTTAGTAAAGAGAATAATTATAAATTAAAGGATAATGATTTTAAGTGTAGTTTCTAAATATTTAAAGAGAATAGTTGCATTTTTATGAATATGTGAGTTGTAATCAAAGATTAATTTAGTTAGAAAATTTGAATGAGAACCAGCCATAATGCAGATGAGGTGTTTGAAGGATGCTTTATATATAGATTAGTGTGGTTTATCAGATTTGATTTTCTTTTCAGGATAGAAGTCATAAAGATATTTTTTAAGGAATCTGAAGAGCTGATAAGACAGTTTAGTTTGTAGTTTTTTATTAAGTTTCATATCTGCAGTGATAGAGAAGTTTAGAAGCCAGTTATATGATAGATTAACTTTGTATTTATCAAGAAAAGAAGAAGTGTTAGATTGGTTTTGGTTTTGGTCTTGGTTTGTAGTTGAAGATTGGTTGTTGTTATTGTTATTATTTTAGTTAGTTTTTGAAAAAAGAGTACTAATTTGTTGTTCTTTAGAATTATTATCTTGATTTTGATTATTATTAAGATTACTAGATTGTGTTTGGGAGGTAATATCAGAGTTAGGTAAGTGGAAAAAGATTGTTAAGAGAGTTGGTTTGTTTTGTTTTTGAAGTTTGAATTTGGGTAGCTATGGTATAAAAACCTAGTTATGGTTGCGATTGCAGAATAATATTAGGTTGTAGATTAGTTTTTAGAATTGGGCAATTAATTAAGGATAAAGTAATAAGATTTTTAAATTGTTGTTGTTGTTGTTGTTGTTGAGGTATTGTGTTGAACTTTTAGTTAGTAGCTATAGGGGAAGTAGTAGAAGTAGTAAAAGATTTGTTAAATTAGTTAATTTATTTTTAAAGAACTTCATTAGATAGCATAGATATGATAGAGATAGAAGTGCTAGCTAAACAGCTAACATGATAGAAACTTTCTTCTTGCTGAATAATATCACTTTGTAGAAAGTATTTATTATTAGCAGATTAGCAAAGAATTATAACCCGCACTTAGAGTATATGTAAGTATGAAGAGCAGAAAAGATATAGAAGTAGTGTTATTATTATTATTAGAGGTATGTGTTTGAACAGTTAGGGATTGTAAAATAGTTTGTATTATATTTTGCAATTGTTGAGAAAGTTTTTTAGTTTGGTGGTTTGTAATAATTGAATTGATATTGTGATTAAAATTATAAATTTAATTATTTTGAACAATAAATTTAGTATAATATTTTTTGTATAAGTAAGTAATCTGGCAGTGAAGAGTAAAGCAGAAAAGAAGTATGTAATTTTTGTTTGTTACAGAAGTTTTTATCAAAATATGCTATTAGCCAGAAATTTTAAGAATAGTAATAATATCAGGTTTATTTTTATAGATTGCAACTTTATAGTTTCTGAAGTATTTTTAGTAGAAATAGTTAAGATCTACAGTGTTGAGTACTTGAGCTACAAAAGTAGGTATAGTAGAATACTAGTAATAAGAGATTTGAAAAAAGATTATAAGATAACTAAAATCTGTTAGAAGTATAGTTGTAGTGGTATACCAAATAATTAGTAAGTATATAGATAGCTATAAGATGTAACAAATAAATATAGAGTGACAAATAAATATAGCATGTAACAAATAAACACAAGAATATGACAAATAAATATAGGGTATAGAGTATAACAAATAAATACAGGGTATAACAAATAATTACAAGATGCCAGATAATCATAAATCCAATTATTATATATGATAGATATATATATTACATTAATTTGGTTGGTGCTAAATATTATCTTGTTTAAATTTAATAAGACCAAATTTGTTAAAGTTTTAATTTTGTACTAAATTAAAAGAAAATTAAATATAGTTAGTATAATTAAAGATAAACCACTAAGATTTGAGGTCTGGGCAATATAGATTACACAATAAAGAGTTATACAAAAAACATATTTAAGTGTTTTTTTAGGGGGCAAAAGCAAAAGAAAAAAAAAAGTAAAAGAAGTTTGAAGTTATCTGAGTATAACTTTGTTAATTTTGGGTCTACAAGCTTGAGCTATAGCTCATTATAATAGGGGCAGTAAGCTTTTGAAGTTTCTTAAGCTTGAGAAGTAGATTTATATAGCAGTTTTGAAGTTATTTACAAATTTTAAGAAAAAAAAGCTAAAGGGCTATTTTTCAATAAGTTTGAAAGATTTAAAGCTAATACTTAAATATTATATGTATTTTTATAAAGAAAACAAGTTTATTTAGTAGAAACTAAGATTAACTTAGTAAAAAGAAAAGTTATTAGCTATTTTTAATAAATTAAATTAAAAAAAATTTGTATATAAGTAATAGATAGAAAGAGTTATAAAGAATCTTTTTATTAGACCCTAATAAGTAGTTTCATAAGCAAAATAGTAAAATATTAATGATTTTTTAAAAAATTGTCTTTGTTTTATTGTACAAAAATGATATATATATTATATGCATTATATTTATTCTTGTATATTTATTGAATAATCTTAAAGGTGTAAGTAATATTAAATCTTATCCTGGGTCTGGTCATAGTAGTAGGGCCTCACTACTGGTTTTCTATACTAGTTGGCCAGAGTTGGTATACTCTATAACATCTCACAAATTTTCAACTTTCTAAATTGGCAATTAGGTTGGTCAATTATCTACTAAAGGATCTTATTGTTGTTTAGTTCTTCAATCTTGGTTCTAACTTCCAAATTTAAGTTTTTCTTGTAATACTATTAAAAATCATAGCTACTTCTTACTCAGGTCTTTCCAAATAGATTTTGATCATTCCAGTTTCTTGGCCTTTTATTTACTGAAGCTTTTATATAAACATAGTGTTATTAAGATTACAGATTTTAGAATCCAACTGATCGACAAATAATTATTACCATAATGCAGACTTATTTTTTAAAATCATTATCTGTGAGATTTGAACTTTGAACCTCTGTTTTGTAGAGTAATAACTAGACTATTTCACTAAGCTACCACACCTCCTATATTTATATTTTAAACAAGTTTAGTTAAATATAAAATTATAATTGGTTAATCTAGATTTTTTTTTTTTTTTATTATTATTCTTTGACAGTTTTGTCAGAGCTTAAATACAAAATTTTACAATGTGAAATAAAAGACTATTTCTAGTAAACTCTTTGCAATTGCAAGCCCAGCATTACCCGGCTACATGTACCACACCCAGATGCAACTTGTCATACTAACTTACATATGAGTCAGGAGATGTTGTTAGCTTTGTCAAGAACTGAACCAAAGTGGGCCACTCCTACTCTGTACTACTTCATCTATACTACTTTTGAATAACTGTACAACCTTATACTCCTTGTTTTTTATGATCTTTTTCTTTTCATGGTTTACTATTTTTGATCTTTCCTTCTTGTTTAACTTTGGAGTTTGCTTGCCTGTAGGAGTCTTTATCTTGGTCTTGATTTTATCATGTCTGCATATTCTATTTTCTTTTTCCTACTTATTAACTCTGATGCATCTTCTTCACCAGATTTCTTCATAAAAACTTTTTTTAATAAACTGTTTGTATACCTTGAAGCTTTGAGTAACAGTTTTTCTTGGTAATTGTAAACTTAATAAGCTCTTTATCACATTGTCAGGTATAAGACCTCTTATATAATTTTCTCTCAACTATATATCACTGCTTCAATCAAGCCTCTTAGACCAAGTTTCAGTCTTTCTTGAGAGACCTCTTTTCTCTTGGTCTTGTCAAGTTTGTTCTATATAAACTAACTAGCGACTTCTTCTATATTGTTCCAAAAACCAATATACCCTTTGCATACTATTAGATAACCAGTTGTTTCATTTGCTTTTCCATACTCTATACAGGTATCCGCCTTATACAGTTCAGGTTTTCTTCTTTTTAGTGTTGTCAACACTGGCAAATTGTTGCTTATACACTTAATTTTAAATATAATATGACTACTGGCTTTGAGTGACTTGCACTTGATACTTGTCATTCTTTTGTTCTTCTTCCACAATGCTCACCAGCTTCTGTAGGTCACTGCGAGAGACTCTAAACTTTCTGCCACACTAAAACAACACCACTCTGCTCCTATTACTATTTCTGAAATGATTTTGCAGAATTTTCGTGTCAGCATTTCAACAGGTATGTCTTTCCAAAAGAGCATGTAAAGAAAGTGCTTGTTGGCTTCTAATTTTAAATCTACAATACTGCCATATGTTGAACCTTCTTTCACTAGCTTATCAGCTCTTTCATTCTACTTAACCCCACTATGTGCTTTGACTTTTACAAGTTCTAACTTAATGTTCTTGAATTTGCACATACTCTTGATCTTTGAAATTAACATATAGTTTTTTTCTTTACTCCAATTTCTTACATTTACAAAATCTATATACTTTTCTAGGCTTGCAATTGCTGCAGAACTATCTAGATAGATAACTAATCTACTATTACTATCTACTATTAATACTACTATCCAAACTGCAGCTAATTCAGCCTTGGTTAAGGATGGCCACCTGTCTATTCTAATTTTACCCTCCATTAATACTGCCTTTTCATTCTCATTTACTTATACCCACCCTGCTTCTATTCTGCAACACTTTTTGTTTTTAATTAGTGACCCATCTGTATAAAACTTGTAACTTCTTTTGCCTTTATTTTGATTTTCGTTGAGCTGGCTTAGTAACAGAAACTTGAGCTTCTCATCAAAATTCTGCTGTTTAATCAAACTGGCTTCATGTTCATATATCTGGATTTTACTACTCAATAATGATTTACAAGAGCTCTCTGCTATTTCACTGTTTGGCAATCTAACATCTTTTATTTCATTAAACAGTACTAGGTTTTTCTTTCTTTGGTTTTGTACGATGGCAAGTAGAATTCCAAGCACTCAGGTACCGCTTATCCACTATTGACATGCTTCAGAATTGGTTGACCAACTTAGGTTGTACCTTTTATATTCTGTTAATATCAAGCTATTCTTTTCCTCTTCTTTGCTTATATTCCAATGTTCAATAAGTAAGCACGATTGATTTTTCTTTACAACTTTCTCAACTATTATATTTTTATTCTCTTTATTTACTAAGACCCACTCATGTTTTCTCTTATCTATTGATAGCCTTTCCATGTATATCTGCATTGCCAGGTTGTTTTCTCTGGGCTCTGGAAAGCATTTACAAGTTCTCTTGTAAGCTGATTATTTATTAATTTCTTTCAATCTTTTTGAACCATATTGCCTTTGGCTCTTTTCGATTCTTGGCTCTTAATGCTCAAAACTGTTTTCACGTGATCATTTTACTTCCACTTCTATCAATAAGTTAGTTTATATAGAAAAGATTATATTTTCTAATATTCATGTAAGCTTTGTCAAAATTGGCTTTACCCAAGAATTCATAAATAGTTAGCCCTACTCTATAAATATGCCATAACCTGTTCTCAAACCTAATTAACATATTAAGCTCACTAGCCTTGGCTATTATTAAGCTTGCTAGATTGTTTTTCCAATTTTTTTTGAGACTAGAAACTGCTAACCACTCCCACACTTCTGCTGTTAATCCAGCTAATGCATAGCCTTGTTTGATCCATATTAGTGTCAGTTTTCCAACTGGTCACTACTGTTTAACCTATTTTGAAGACTTACTACTTGGTGTTTTAAGATTTCTTGGCTTATCTTCTATATCTACCAAGACCAGGGTAGACTATTAAATAGTTTTCTGCTGTAGCTGGGAAGCCCAATTTGTTTTTGATCATTCTAAGTACTGGTTTATATAATTGATTAAGAGTCTGTTGCAATACCTTTGTTGTCTGAAGCAGATAGGCTATTTTTAGTACGATGCATATGTTGTTTATGTAAATAAGCTGACTAATAGATAGTTTTTTGAACTGCAATGTTTGTATGAATAACAATAAACTATATCTATGATATATATATTACAAATAAACTATTCATGCATGAAGTCATTGGTCTATCCGATTAGTGTCTATTACTCTGATCATCACGGGCACCACGTGCCCACGTGATATTATGATCGAAATCCAAATCTTGACAACCAGACATTTCCCAAACATAGTATACAGGGGTTTGACCACTATCGTGACAATTATAAATTACTAACCTGATGCATTTCTTCTCTAACAGCTCATAAGAGTTTGTAATGTTTGGCTAACTGTATAGTACACATACCATTAGGTCTGTAAAAATACTCTAACCATTTTTGTTGTATTATTACACATGCTCAAATCCTTTTACTAGCTTCTTTAGCACGTTTGATCCTTCTGATAGATTCTGTATCCACAATCCATATCAATGTAATACATACTTACTGTCATAATCATATCTGGAATTAGATTCTTGTTTAATTTTCAAATATTTTCATAATTTACACTACAGTATTTATTACTAGTATATGAAAATTTACAATACCTTTCCATTCCTATATGGTTATAATTTTCTATATTCTTCTTTCTTTGTCCAGTATATACTAACTAATTACAAGAGAAACATATTGCTATTCTGATTTCAGAAGCATATAAACCACTATTCGGCAATCATATTAATCTCCTAGCTTCAAGATATTTTTTACTTTCAATAGATAATAGATCATTCTTCCTAAAATATTATAAGCGAAGCCAAATCTGTTTCATCTACTTACTAGAAGTTTCATTAGTATGAACTTGAGGCATCTTTACATATTCACTCCATTCTTTAGCCAAATATTTAGAGCCACCATAGCTATTAAACTACTAAAATTACTTATTTTTTATGATCTATTTATCAATTACATGAGATTATGTGATTTATACTATATTTAGGGATTTAGACCTATTAGATTTAATTAACTATATATTTAAGAATATATGATTTAATTTTAGTGCAGATTGGATTTTCAAACCATCTTTTCAAAATAATTTATGAAAATATTTTACACTTAGCTTTATTTTAAGGAAGTAATAGTCGGGATAGCATTTGTGAGAGCAAAAATTTGTAGTTTTATTACAAAGCAATGACTCTTCAAGCCTACAAAAAAATCAAATAAATAAAATATTAAATATATCTTGCAAAATACCAACTTGAATTAGGAGTCTTTAGGCACTAGCTCTGCTATTTCACGAATATTGTCCATATTAGCTGAATATTTATAATAAGCAAATATCTTATTACCCCCAATTCTATTTTGATAACAATTACTAACTTCGTATATTCCATCAATATTTCCCTAGAGTTAGAGAGAATGTGAGAATAAATTTGTTATATTACCTGTAAATTACATGTGATATACATTTATATAAGTTTAGAGATGGATATATTCGAACTATTTCTCATCTTGGAAAGCTCTTCAGGTCGTCTTCTTCTCACTATGTAGACAATAATAGTCTGACAATTGCACCCTCTGTGAAGGTGTTTTTATATAATAGAATGAAAACCAAATTTTAGAAAAAAACTAGTCAGATTCTAAGCCTGCCTCAAAGGGTTATGACTATATCTAAAAAGACTATATTATTAAAGGATAGCTAAATAGCATATTTTTGCAGAACAAATGAGCACTTTTGCCAAAGTACTGGGCTACTAAATAGTAATTATAAGCATATTCAATCTTACAATACACACAGTCAGAGGCCCTATTACTCAATATTAAGAGATAAAATTTTTTGCTAAACTAAGCATACCCATACAAATAGCTCTGGTGGTCATCTTATTAACACAAAAGCAATCTAGTATAAGGTAGAATATTAGTAAAAAATTTCAAATAGAAAATGAAAAAAAAATTTTATATATATACTTATTTGAGCCTCATGCATGTTGTGCATAAGGAATGTTTCAAGTTGGTTATTGTTACAGTACAATTAATAACCTCAATTTTCTTTTTTTAGATAAAATATTATAATTGTTTACTTGAATATGTGGCTTCAAATAAATGCTCATAAACATATATGTGTGTGATATTTTAATGCAACTATGTAGCCATAATTTATATTAAAAATAATAGCATTTTTTCTAACTTCACATGAGTTAATGGTCCTACAGATTCACTTTTTATTTTATCTATATCAGACAGAACCTTTTTATTACTTCTAGGTTGTACATAGTATGTACTGGTTTTCTTATAAAAAGGATATAGAAAGAAATAATCTGTGATAAATCTCATTACCAGCTATCAATAGCACTTCTACAGTGGCTTATAAAATTTTATATTTGTTTAGTAGAAAAAATTCAACAGCACTTCAACAGTGGCTTACCAAAATTTACTTATAAACAAACAGTTTCAAAGAAATACCAATATGTATATACCTGTAAAGAAATATGTATATTATTTTAACATAGCCATATAATTTAAAAAAATAAATCAGTATGTCTAATCTAAGGAAGTAATTTTACCAGAAAAATAACAAAATAGCTTCAGTATATAGAACTTATAACTGAGAGAAGTTGCTTGTTGAAGAAAAAACTAACATTAAACTTGGGTAAAATAATTACTAATGTATTTTTTTTCTGATTATTTTTTAGATTTATTGGACTAAACAGTATAAAAATGAGCAAGTTCCCACCTTAAGATAAGTTAGCAATAACAATATTTTTTGCTTATATACTTTTTACTTGATTTACATGCTCATAATCTATTTTTAATTTGCTGTTTCATTTAATGGAAACTATGAAACTGAATTTTTACTTACTATTTTTCATGTATTTAGATATGAAAAATAAGCACTAACGATAGCACCACTCCCAAGACCAAACAATACCACCACCCCCAAGACTAACAATTATAACACCTCCCAGACTAGCAATTCTAATACCCTCAAGTAGGGTTGTTAATGGAGTAGCATACTCCGGAGTAACTCTGGAGTGAACCCAACCCAAGTTAAAGTTATAATTAAAAGTCTGGAGTAAAACTGGAGTGAACCGGAGCAACTACTAAGCAAGTTTAGAGTGGCTTCAGAGTGAACTCAACCCAAGTTAAAGTGGGTTGAGAACTAGTTCAACCCAACCCAACCCAATCCAACCTATTAACAACCCTACCCTCGAGACTAATAATTATAGCCCATCTAGAACTAACCAAAGGATATATAATTCTAATCATCAACATAATAATAAGAAAAACAGATATAGTAGGAGATAACTTTTATTAGAAAGCGCTCTGCATATATTTGTAAAACTAAGGCTAAAACTCATTTTATCAGGCCATGTCCATGTATTAAATTAGATTATTCAACCTATAACCCCAGAGAAGATGATGACTATAACATTGATGAAGGCAGACCCTTGGACAATCTTTCAAGAGAAAACTTAGAAAAAGAAGAGAAAAATGATAATAATAATTATAGAAATCCTGCTGAATGGCAGGAAATGTTGGATCAAATTAATAAATAGGTTATATTTCTTGTCTGCAGTATATAACTGCAATATGTTTTTTTTTTATTTGTATATTGTTGTTCTGGCAACATTTTTATGAAATAAAGAAGGATGTTAATAGCATTGACATTTTTTATTTTAAAAAAAATATACATCGATATGCACTATGAGCTACAGATATAATGTTTTCTATTTCTCAAACCACTTTACCTCACCTTTTCAAGATCTACTGCGCTGGTTTACTTATACTCCTCTAAAAACTTCCTTATCCTCACCCTATGATTCAACCCACTATTCTCTTAATCTTTCTATTTGTACTCACAACATTTGTGGTTTTAACCAAAAGTCAAAACAACAAGTTTGGGAAGACTATTGCTTAGCTAACAACCTAGACATTATTAGCCTAACTGAAACCAAACTTGCTTATAGCTCATTTTATTCCAAACCATTGGCAACCCCTTCCTATACTTACTTTTGGTCATGTACAGATAGCTCCAAAGCCGGCACTGCTATTATGATTTGTAAACATCTTACTCCTTATATTCACAAAATTACTACTCATCCTGGATATGCCATATTCATAGACCTTTCTTTAAACATGACTTCAAATTCCATATTATTTCTACCTACCTTCTCAGCAATGATTTAACTACTAGACTATATACTCAAAACCTTATCATCCAATGGATCCAGCAGGCGATTTCTTCTAACCTGCTCCCTATTGTTCTTGGTGACTTTAATGCCACTCCTGATTCTACACTCTCCTTTTCTAACAAATTTAAACTTCTCCAATTTCTCACTTATAACAATATTTATAATCTTGCTTCTCATACTTCATCATCCTTACCCACCTGGCAAAGCTCTAAATACAGCAGTAAAATTGACTTTATCTGGAGCTACCATACTATCCTTATATATCTAACTTCTTTTGAAACTGATGATACTAATACCAGCTCTTTAAGTGATCACAAAATCCTTATCTCCTGCTGGCTCTTTCCTTATGCTCTACAAGGCCAATGCAGATACAAAACCTATACTCGTTGCAGAGTCTTTAACTACAAAGTTATAGACTCTGCAAATGAGAAGATTTTTCTAATCAAGTTTATAACAATCTTCTATCAAATCTACTCCCCTTTGTTCACATACTGACAAATCTATTGAAACAACTTGGCACAAAATTCAAACTAGTATCATCTCTGCAGCCTTACAGCATATCCCTAACAAAAGATTTACTGTTCGCAA
>CAJVPU010001706.1:0-12164 GCA_910591775.1 Dentiscutata heterogama | reverse complement strand
GTAATTACTTATATAAATTAACCAATAAAGATATGAGCAAGACCTCACCTTAATACCAAAAAAAAAAAAAAAAAAAAGTCTTATTCGTTATATATCTTTTTATCTATTTATTGTATACAAGTTAATTAATCTTGTTATTGTTCTCTATCTATATATTTTATTGATATCTTATTTGTCCTTTATTTCCTTATTCACATGTTTTCTACCTTTTCTAATTTTTCTAGTTTAATTACTAGGAAATCTATTATTGATAAGTAATCTTCATAACCTCTAAGATGCTTCTGCGCTACTTTGTTTTATGTACTTCAGAGTACAGTACTGCAGCTTACATTAGGCACTAAAAATTCATTTAACTACTGCCCCAGTTCTGAGATACTTGGATTATTTTAAGACCTTTTATCTTCATACTAATGCCTTAGAAGTTGAGCTAGATACTGTATTAGGCCAAAAGAAAGAAGACAAAAGGGAATATATTATAGCTTATACTAGTAAAAGTTTTACTAGAACCAAAAAAAATTATATAACCACTGAACTAGAGTGCTATATTATAATTGGGATATAGAACACTTCTATTCCTATTTGGGCTACCAACATTTTGTCATTATAACCAACTATACTATGCTTAAATAGCTACAAACTACTCAACTAAAAAAACAAAGAGCCTGATAGATTTTATGCTTACAATCTTATAACTATATCATAATTCATTGAGCAGGTTGCAAGTATAATAATGCCAATGTGATATCTAAAATGATCAAAAAAAAGCCCTACAATAAAGAGAAAAAGAAAAAGGTAATAAGCTGTTACCAAAAAGCAGCTAATATAAAAAATGCCAATAAAAAAAATAAAACTAAACTTCTCTAAGCTCAAAATAATGAGACAGCTGAAGAAGTAAAAGTCTTCAGAGTTATAACCCAAAATTATTTTCCTAACGACTCTGACAAAAAAATTAAAGAGATAACTTGGGATAATAATGATAAATGAAAGTTAAAGAGAAAGATGATAAAATCATATGTAATATAAGATATTCTAGCCAAGAATATAACTAGGAAGAAGAACTTAACCAAAGCCAAGAGTGCAAAAGTACTACCAGAACCTGTTATGTGAAGTATTCATAGAAGCAAAAGAAGTTATAGCATGGTTTACAAATAATAGGTATCTGGAAGAAACTATAAACAATAACCTCTACAAATATAGAGTCTAATCCATGAATATAAATGAAACTTACTTGATTGATATATTCAAATAAAGTGAGTTAGTAACTAGACTTGAATTTAAGATAATGACAATGATAAATAGAAAAATATAGAATATAATTATTATATCTACCCAAGTTCTAATCAATACAGGTAGTATAATAATAAAAATAAAATTATTAACTATAAAAACCTTGAATCAAGAGACTGGAAACTAAACTTTGATACTATATCAATTGAGAATATTGTAATTTCTTGTAATGTAGGCATCCACCTTATAAAGAATAAATCAAGAAAAAGAGCAAGGAATGTGAAAATTTTTAAATTAAATTAAAAAAAAAACAAAAAAAAAAACTATATACTCCTCTAAATAAAACAATCTAACAAATTCTCATATGATCTTACAGATATGAATGTTCATAAAATTATATGACTATCTGAATCTTTATTTTTTTTATTTACTTTTTAATTTTTTTTTTCTTCAGATCTGACAATAGAGTATAGTTGGTTAGGATAGAATAGAGCGAGTTGTGGGGCTTTATTCAAAGTACTAAAAATGATGCAAGAAAGAAGAAATCATTGTTATTAGCTCAGATAATAAAAATTAATTTTGAAGACAAAGAGTTAAAATACTTAACAATATTAAGAAAGTGATTCAGCAATTAGAAAATTGAATTGGCAGTATATTATAGTATTGATTTTAGCACTCCTAGATACCTAAATTAGCTACATAACTTAAAAAAATCCAAATTACTAATGATCAAATTAATAAAAGAAAAACAAATATATTAAGAAACTGTTAAAATAACAAAATATCTATATAGTGTTGGATATTGCTATCAAAATAGTAATAGTAGAAATCATATAAAAATAAGTCAAGAAAAATTACAACACCTGTTAAACACACAGAAAAACAAATAACAAGACAAACTAGACCTAAGTTGAACTTTGATAATTAGAAACACCTAAACAAAGCTAAAAAAAGAAAGAAACTATCATTAAAAAAATATAAAGGATATCTGAAAACATATCCAAATATTCAAAAAATGAAAAATTAATCAAAAACTTCAATTTTAAGCCTAATCTAAAGAAAAAGCAAATAAATGACCTCTAAGCTGTCTTAAACCTAATGTTAAACAAAATCTAGCTCAGGTCATTGGTATTCTAGCATAAAATAGATTAGAAAAAAAGAATGAATCAACAACAATACACTGTACTAAAAAACTATCTAAAATACAGACTTATTAGCATTGCTTCAAATAAAGCACTAGTACTCAAGCCTATATCATCCTCAGACAAATGGTCTTGTAGAAAGATTCAATAAGTCATTGTTCACTTCTATTTTGAAGCTTGTAGAAAATATAACAAATTAGAATCAATTAATCTAACTAGTATTATTCAAATTTAGAACTGCAAAACAAGCCTTTATACAAGAGATTGTATTTTATTTAGTTTATAGATAAAAAGCCAAATTATCTATCTACCCTAGTGAATCTCTAGACTTGTTGAATAAAACAATTATCTAGAGACTATACAAAATAAGCTAAGATCTACATGAGGTCTATGAAAAAGCATGACACCAAATCCAAGTAATACAGAAAAAGTAACAGAATCAGCATGACAGACAAATCAAAACCACACCTGGTTTTTCAATAAAAGATAAGGTCCTGGCTCTAAATGCTAGAATATTTGGCACATGAAGCTACAAGTTTATACCTATATAAAAAGATCTATACTCTGTGCATGCTAATCTCACAAAAGGGGTGTACAAGTTTGTAAAATAAGCAAAAGAGTTTTAGCAACCCTATTTAATAAAAATCTATTAAAATTATATAATAAGCAAAAAATATAAAAAGTGAGAAAAAAAAAACTCTCCTCATAGATTACTTTACCAAATTAGAAACAAGAAGAAAAAACTTTCCTGTGACATTTTCTCTAACATTTATTAAGCAACTTGATGTTTGACTTCTAAGTAAAGTTACCCAGCACCCCAAGAACAATCTAAAAGAGATACAATTTTTGCCAAAAGACCTCTTCTGGATAAGCTACTAGCAATAATCATGCTAAATAGCAAAAAAACAGTTTTTTGATTCTCTAACAAAAGTGGTCCTATGGACCCTCAGTTTCTAAATAACCAAAAACAAGCTATAGACAGCACACCAAGAAAAAACAGTGAGAAGCCACAAGTTTCACATCTTGATAAATCTTTATACTCTACCAAAAATATAGTTTCTGAAAACTCCTACTTCATTAGTAATTATTTTATTCGACTCGCAAAATCTGTGCAATCTAAAAACACTAATATTGCCAGCTCGCCCCCTAGCCCAAACACAGAACACACAAAAAATTTTTTAAATATCACTATCAAAGACTGGTCAAAACTCATATTCACTGTTAGCTTCTCTATTCCAGAGCATGCCGACATGTTTGTCTTCATCAATATTACCAAATCAAAAAAATCTCAAACCTGACTAATTACCTATTTCAATGGATCTGTAACCATGAGGATCCCACCCAATCAGTTCTATTTGACTTTACAACACAAAAAAACAACACTGTAAACATTAGTGCCAAAACGTCTCAAATCTACACGTAGTAGTGCCCTTACAACAATAATTAATTCCTATAAAAGCAATATAGAACTCTATACAAAAGCTAAGAGTAACGCAGACTTACCTATGATTTTGGACAACTATATTACAGACTTGGACTCAGATAATGAGTCATACAAGAGCAATAATAAGCAAGCTTATACAGCAATTTTCACAAAGCTCAACTTCTTGCAAGATCCCATCACAAAACATACAAATACTAACACAGGCACTAGTAATACTAATATAGTACCAGCTACAAACAAACCCTCTAACACCAATCCTTCAAACAGCTCCAACACTAATATTATCAAGATCACCACACCCAAACCTAGCATACCCACTCAGCAAATCACACAACCTGTACTCACTACAATTACCTCCAACTCTATCCCTACAGATGCTACATCCTACCTTAGCTCAACTTGCAAAAGGTCTAGAAATCTGGCCAATATTTTACCACTCAATACAACTGTCAACAAAGCTACTAAGGCCATAGTAGGCAGTGCATCTACACCAGTTAGAATACAAGTAGACAAAAAAATAAACACAAAACCTACCTATAGCCAAATCACTAAAACCAACCTCAAACTTCTCACTACCGATGCTTCAGAAGATGTCATAGAATAGGTCTCAGAAGTACACCTTAAGATTACTACACCCATCAACACCTCTTTGACACAAATCTTTGGTGATATAATGCAATTGCAAAAGCTCTCGAGACCCCAGAAGGCATCTATGATTTTATTAGCTACAAGTTAATTACTCACAACATGAAACATAAGCTACCAGAGGCAATTGCCCTCAAGTTTACTCACCAGAACACTAAATTCTTCACCATCTTTATACATAACCCCAGAACCACCCCAATATACCAAAAAGAATATACAAACCTCTTTAATACTGCTCTTACAGCATATAAAAAAGACAATGAGATTACACTTACCAACATCACAACCTATAACACTATCCACTCTATGCTCAAGAAGATGCTTATCTCACAATATCTTTCTAATATTAACTTCTCCAAAACAACACACAAACAAATCTACAAAGCTATTCAATATGCAAGAAGATTCTTGCAAATCAAAAATACTAGTGAAGAAACCCAAAAAGATTAGAGCCCAAATCACTAATGCTTTTGAAAATAAGCTTATACCATTACCCGACACACCCATACAAATCCTCAGTAAAATCCTGAAAATTCTGCTATTCAAACTCCCTATTACACAGTAATCACACACTAGAGCTATAATAAATGCTCTAAGAAGAATTTTTAAATTCTCGAAACTCCCAGAGACATACTTTGCAAAACTTCCTTCACTTCCTCCCCACTATAATGGCCTCATAGCTAGCCTACACCAACTATTCCCGATCTCTCACCGATTCTCCCTCCAACACCTAGCTGCATACAAAAGAAAACTTGCAGACTTTACATCATCACCAAAATCCCAGATGCCTATTTTGATTTGCCACCTCCCAAAAAACCACTACCTACTACCTACCAAGAGCTCAACCACAAAGTGCACATGTTCTTTCCATTCAACCAAGCTATCTCTACTATCCTACTTGCTGAAGTTGTTTCTTAGCTCAGAGAATACTACACCTTTAAGCTGCTCTCTAATGACTTTTTTGCTATCAAACCTCTTCTCCCAAAGGATACAAGCAAGATTAAAACCACCTCTCTATTTAACTACCCTATCACCAAGGATACGAAGGCAAGAGAGTTCATCAAACAAGTCTCTCTTTACTACTGAATCTCATTCCCAATTCTAGCAGAAATCATGCAAGCCAACCACAGAAGAAATCACCAAACACTTTAATATTTCTATCCCTATTACAACCCCACAGCAACTTACAACTATAGTCAAACTCCTCTGTAAATACTACTACTTTGCTCAGCTCTCACCTGAATAGATCTAAATCAAGAGTAGCCTCTCCACTCTAGCAATGGAAACCAACCCAGCCACAAAGCAAGCCCTTTACAATATCTCTAACAATATAGAGAAAATTATCAATATGCTTTCCAAACAAGAAATTAACATCTTTCTCCCAATACAAAACCAACCAGACATTACTCTTACAATGAAAATCCTAAAACAATTCTACGATTAAAAAAATCTCTGACTCTCTACTAGATCTTCTCCACTCCCCACCCCAAGTTGGAGTATCTTTAACAGTACACCCACAATACACGCCCAAATACCCCCAGTACAGTCATGTCTTATACCAGTATTGTATCAATACCAGAGGATCCCACACATAACTCAGTACTCACAGAAGAGCCTAACACCACAGTAGCAGATGCCTCTACCAAAAAAGCCTCATCTACTGACAACAACACCCTTCTGCTAGACAAACCAATACCAATGAATACTAATGAACATTTTAATGAGTAATTCTCATAATATATACACCTTCACAACCTTTCAACCCAACACAAACAATACACAAAACTGTAATACTTCCCAAGTTAATACACCTCAACTAGCACTACTCTACTGACTAACCCTCTCTATCTGTACCCACAATGTACAAGGCCTTAATACAAATACCAAAAAAGAGATCTGGAAGCACTATTGTTTGCAACAGAATTTAGATATTGTCTGCATTTCTGAAATCAAACTATCAGACAAAACAATTACACAAAAGCACCTCAAGACCCAGCACTATACCTACCTCTGGTCCTGTACAAACAGTTCTAAAACAAGAATAGCTATTACGGTTTGTAACACTCTTACTCCACATATTCACAGCATCTATACTATGCCAGGATATGCTATTGCCATTGACCTCTTCTTTAAGCATAACTTCAAATTTTGGATTATCTCACTTTATCTTCCTAGCAATGATACACAACTCTGACTGCAGACCCAAAACACTATTATCCAGTGCTTGCGACAAGCCAAAGCACTAAACATTGCTCCAATAACCCTAGAAGATTTAATGCATCTACAGAAAATATCCACTCTCAATCAATTAAATTCAAACTTCTTCAGCACCTTATGTTTAACAACATGTATAATCTAACCTCACACTCTTACAAATCTGCACCTACATGGCATAGAGCCAACCTTAGCATTGAAACTAACTTTATCTGGGCTTACCAACCAATTCTTCAATATCTCACTAACTATAATATAGATGATCCTAGTACCCAAAGTTACCACAAAATCCTCATCTCCCATTGGCTCTTCCCTCATGCAACAGTAGGACAACAAAGATACAAAACATGCACTCGCAAATGAGTTTTTGATTACAAGGCAATGACCTCAATACATGGGAGATTTTCACAAACCAAGTCAGTACAAATCTACAACAAAACAACATACCTCTCACAACTACAACTTCAGAATCTCTTGAAACTACATGGCATAAAATTTAAACTAGTCTTATTACAGCTGCACTTCAGCACATCCCCAACAAAAAGTTTGCAGTACACAACTTCGACTATATATTTTCATCCAAGGCAATCCAGCTTTACCACAGCCTTAAAAAGCTTGGAAACATAATTAGAACAGTAAAACATTTAACAAAGTCTAACCAACAGATTCCACTACACCTACACATGACTATTGATGAGCTTAACAGACTACACAATTTGAAGATGCCCTCTTACACAACCAGCACTGACTAGATAGCAAAAGCAAATACTGAGTAGAAGAAGCTATACCACTCATGCAACTTGGAAAACATCAAACAAACATGATATCAAATTACTAAAGCAATTTTCAAAAGATGTACCAAACTTCAAACCAACCCAACCTCAATGCTCAACAGTATCCTAAATTGGCACAAAGATCCCATAAAATTTGACAATATTAAACTCAACTAGAACATTATTACAGACCCTACTACTATCAAATCACATATCCAACAGCACTTCAACAACTAGACTGCTACCCATCCAATTAATTACATTTTATTTAATACAGAGTGGCAAACAGAATACAACCTCAAACTTTATATCTAGCCAAACTGGTACCAAGAAGCACTCTCTACCTTCACCCAAGAGAAGATACTTACTACACTTAGTCAACTACCCAACAACAAAGCATGTGGCCCCTCAGAAATAAGCTACAAGATGCTAATACACACAGGCTCTTCCTTCTTACAAGCCACAACTGCACTTTTGAATAGATGTTTCCTTACCCATACAATCCCTAAACAATGGAGAGAAGGCAGAATCTACCTATCTTCAAGAAACCAATTTTTGATAGAAACCTAACTTATACTAGGCCTATAAGCCTTATAGAGCATATTAAAAAGTTCTATACCAAACTTCTTACTAACTGCCTAAACAATATCTTATCAAAACACCCAATTCTATCCCCTTTCAATTATGTTGTCCTCTCAGACAACTCCACCTCCATCCCAATCCACATCCTCAACAACATTATAGAAGATGCAGTTTGCAATACCAATCAACTATGGATACTTTTACAGGACATGAGCAAAGCCTATGACTCAGTCAACTTCAGCCTATTCCAAAAATCTTTATACAGAATTGGTATGCCAGAACCTCTTACTACAACTCTTACTGATCTCCTTGCAGATTGGTCCAATAGAGTTATCACCAACCTTGGCCTTACCAACTCCTACCATGTTCAAAATGGTATAGATTAGGGAGAAACAATTACTCTCTTATTCTGAAAAATCTACTATAACCCACTTATTACAAAAATCTCCACACATCTACCAGGCTATACTAGCAAGACATCATGGCAAACAAGCCTAATCTCACCCTTTGCAAAGAGGCTATGCTACTCTATATCCATCCTTGCATATATGGATAACACTATCTGGATTGCCAACACCAAAGAAGATCTAGAAAGAATTATGCAAACAGCTTCATCATTCTATAATATGGCAAATATCCAAGTCAACCCCTTCAAATCGACCTTTATATTAATTTAGCCTAATGCTAATATCTCTTTTCTGCAAACTAACCTAACAACAATTCTCTCTAACTAGCTCTTTAAGTTCCTGGGGTGCTGGTTTACACTTAATAACAAACACACTAAACAAATTAAGCTCATTCAGGAGGAAGCCCTCAATCTAGCTTATACAGCTAACTCCAAAAAAATAACAAACAAACAAATAGTCTACGTTATTAATACAGTTATAGTCCTTATGATGGAGTATATAATCCACAATATAGTTATTCTCCATACTACCTATACCCAAATTCTTGGTAAATACCTTACAAATGCCAAACACAAATCTCATCTGTCCTGATCTACCCCTAATAGCACAATGCTCTGCCACCAAATCTATAATATTCACAATATCTTGAATATACAGCTCTAGCACTATACTAACAATCTAATCCTCAGAATTAACAATAGCTCCACACTTGGCACTACTACTTATATCAGATTGCAGCAATTGCAAAACAATTTATGGTTAACTACCAGCATACTACAACACCCCCAGCCTACTATAGATAGGCACAACAGACATACTACAATTTTGAAAATAATTCAGACACTATGGCAAGCAGATATTAGTTTGACTATAAACCCAAACAGAGCCTGGCCTCAACTAATTCAAGATAGCAATACACCACTCAAGCCTATACTTACAAAGAGCCCCAAGTACAACATATTCAAACAACAGCTCTAAAAAAAATGTATTCTCTATCTAGAACAGCTGAGATTAGCAGATAATGAATATCTACTAGAGTGACAACACATCTTACCCAGACTCTGTCACCTTCTCAAGGGAAAGAAACCAGGCTAGTTCTTATTCCTGGAAAATATGATACTAAATAATCTATAGTACTGCCTAATACATCTACAATACTGACCACTGGGTATTAACCCCCTTTGCCTACCAAACTAACACAATTTCAAAAAGATTAAAACTATAGATACTTACCTACCAAAATATTGAAATCATCATAGGTCAAATAAAAAGGAAGTTCAAACAAACCAACATAGTCTCCATTATATACTGGCAACACAATATAGACACCAAGCACTACTTATTATACCTACTTCCTTCTATTACATGCAACTTATGCCCTGGCTGCAAACTTAACTCCAACTGTTTCATTAGTCATTGCACAGTCGAAGTTTCTACCACCATATCTACTCAATTCTTGGGCAGAAAAACAACTAACAAAAAACTTAAACTTAATGCCAATTATGTAGACCTGCTATACTCTACAGCAATCAAACACCCCATCTTTATTCCACCTACCCCAACATTAATATTATTGACTTTTTAGTTCCAACCCTCTTTTATATCAATGAAGCATTCCAAATACTAGTACAACACACTCTTAGTAATATTAATACACAAACATTTATTTTCTATACAGATAGCTTAGTATTAGACATAGGTACTACTAACTGCTCTATTGGAGTAGGCTGAGTTCAAACAAACTACAACCAAATTAATAGCAGCTTCTGTACCAAGATTCTTAACTGGTCCTCATCATATAAAGCAGAGCTTCTGGCAATTCTGTCTGCTATTGCTATACTACCTCAGAATGCCAAAGTAGATATATTTACAGATTCTCAATCCATTATATCCAAGTACTACAAACTCCTTTATACCTCTCCCAAATCTTCCAAATACTTTAAGTTCAACTACTGGCTTATTTGGCACACACTTCTTAATGCTATCAAGGCTTTTAACATCCAGTTTACACTGCACAAAGTTCAGGTACACTCAAATAACTAGTTCAATAATACTGCAGACATCCTGGCCAAGAAGTATTAGTATCCATCAACACCTACCCTCTCGTTCAATCATACTAATATACACAACCCACACTTCATGATCACGTAAAAAGATTATAATATAGAAAAACTAACACAACTATTTGTGAAAATTATCTGTAGAGCATATACAATAGCACTATGGTTATCACAAAAGCACAACACCAAATGGGAAAACTATGCCCAAACAATTGACTAAAGCTCTATCTGGCTCTATTTAAACAATAACCAAAAAACTACATCCAACAATACATTACCCAAACTTAACCAAATAAAGGCATTCAGAATTAAATACCTGCTTAATGATTTGCCAACACATTTTCACTTTTACTACATTGCTCTAACAATATACTAGAATAGTATGTGCTTTTCATATGGTATGCCGCATTCATCTAACTACTAAATGAGCTATCAGAGCCCTTCAAACCTCTTATAAATTATAAATATCTCTCTTACCAAGATAGCTAGCAAATGTATCAGCATATCTATATCACTGGACAACAGAGCAGTAATAAACTTCATTAAGTTTCACCTATTACTTAACTACCTATCCACTCTCCCTTCATATACACATCATCTACTTGCTACTCTCAAAGGCCTTATTTTTGCACAACTACTCGAATCTCTTCAGCCATTAGACCTACGCTACAATGAGGCACTAACATTATAATACAAACATTATTTCTTATATCTGCAGAAATCTATAAACAAATCTGGAAACTGTACTGTAACAGATTTGTGAAATGGAAAAAACAAAACAATATACTATCTCTAAATAGTGCCACACCAACAGGCTTACAAACTCACAACTATACCAAGCAATATCAAAGAAGGTTTAGCCACAATTGCCACTGTAGTATAGCTGACTAACTGCATAAAGACAATAGCACATGTCTCTCGAAAGGAATAGCCCAGCTAAAATTTGACCAGTGGTCCACAGCATGGATCCAATTTAGTATATATACAAACCAAATACTAACTATTAAAATCTAGATAAGTCTTGACTACTCTAGTAGGTTTAGGTTGCAGATAACTAATTTAGCCATAGCTGAGTTTTTAGTTTGAGCTCTCATTCTTGCATGTAGTTTATATAACCCTTGTTATTATACAAACTAAGTTGTTACTATGTAATTACTACCCAATAAAGATATGAGCAAGGCCTCACCTTAATACAAAAAAAAAAAAGTATTATCAAGAGAAGCCTATTATTAGAATTTTAATTATATTTAGTTTTTATTTTTTTTAATATTAAAAGTAAAACCATGTTTTTATCTTTATTAAACTTAATGAAAACTTTTAATATAATTAGAAAAGATTTTGTATTTTAAGTCTAATACTAAGAATAAGAACTCAAACTAACTAAATGCTTAATAAAAGTGAACTTACTTTTTTATCTATAGCCTAAACCTACTAAAGTAACTAAGACTCATCTAGATTTCAGATAGGTTAAGTATATATAAAGGATATGTATAATATTTGATTTAGTTAAAGTACTAAGATAATACTTTGAGTGCATATATATGTATAATATTGTCAGAAGTAGCTATATCCCTTAATATGTAGACCAACGCAGGCAAATTTGCCTGCGTTTTTGCACTTTTTTAGCTCTGATTTACTTTTTTAAAATGCTAAAATATTTAAATAAAACT
>CAJVPU010001705.1:0-12168 GCA_910591775.1 Dentiscutata heterogama | reverse complement strand
CACTTGTAAAAGTCAGAGAGCTTAAATAGATAATCTCCTAGTTAGATTGCAGGCATGGCGGCTAGTGTAGAACTCAGATGGACCACTTAAAATAGACTACCAAAAGTTATACGTGTGGCTAGTTGTACCTTCATCATAATTGTAAACATTGTTAATTATCTAATAAAAAGCCCCGGCCATAAAGGTCACCTTAACACTGAAAAAAAAAAATAATAATAATAACTATAACTTAAAATATAACTTATATTTTAAAAATAATTTATATTAGAAAATTTTATAAACAAATAAGTAATGATTACTAGCAACTATTTAATGACTATTGATAATTCTTATCAATAGTTACTAGTATAGGTGATTATAAACAATTATCATCATAACTGATTTAAATCATTAACTGTTAGATTTCAATAGTCAACTTTTATAATTGTTCTCGATAAATCTTCTATTAATAGTAATCAATTAGGTAATACAAATTTAATTAATTTAAATTAATAACTGTTAGATTTCAATAGACAACTTTTATAATTGTCTCGATAAATCTTTTATCAATAGTAATCAATCAGGTAATACATATTTAAACAATTTAAATTAATAACTGTTAAATTTCGATAGCCAACTTTAAAATTGTTCTTAATAAATCTTTTATTAATAGTAATCAATTAAGTAATACAAATTTAATAACCACATTGAATCCTCAACAAAATTTTGTAAAGATTACTTCTGTTAATCATTAGTATTGAGGAAGGCACCCTTAATTAATATGTGAGTTAGTATTATTTTATGCTTAAATAATTAACCAAGTAAACTACCATTTTGATAAGCAGACTAGCAAACTATATTTTTAATGCTAATTTTTAAAACTATAATGAATACTGCTATTTTTTTATACTTGAACTTCACTTCCAAGAAATTCAGTTATAATATTTAGTGAACATGTATTGGGTATATGATTATTAAATAGATTTCAAGTATCTATAATAAGCAAGGTTAGATCTTATTTTCTAAATTATTTTTATACTAACTTTATAGTTTTTCAAGGTTTAAACCTTCAGTTCTTTTACTTTTAGACATGAGATCCTCTAAAACAAAAGTTTTTTAGATCTTTATAGTTGTTGCTAAGTTTAAGATCTCAAAAGGTTAGATCTTTCAGGATTCTTGTTAATTTTTTTTTCTGTGAACTTATAGCCAGTAAATACTATCATATAGGTTTTATTTTGTTAACTTTGTCTAGGCTTAGTTTAACTAACTAATTTAGTTGGGTTATGATCTTTTAGGTTCAAGATTTCTTCAAGAGCTTGATTTGGTTAATTTCTTTCATTAATTCAAAACCTTTATTTTGATCACAAATGATTTTATTATTATTATTTAGGTTTTTTACATAGATTCTAAAGATCTTGTAGGTTTGTATAATTAGACTCCTTTAATGTAAGCATAATCTTTTTTTGATTTCTTTGATTTTGTTAATTCTATAGCTCTATCAAAACATTCTTATCTAATCTTAGTATAATACTTATGTACTTGTTTTCTTTTATAGGATTATCAAAATCCAAAATCAATTTTTAATCCTGAGATTCTGATTTTGATGACAATTCATCAAAATTTCCTAGATTAAACATAGTAATGATTCTTATAGATACTCTTATAAAGTAGGATAAGTATTAGTTTCCTTAATTTCTTTATTAATTTCAGAATTTTGTTTTAATAGTATACTAACAACTAATCAACTTTAGATTTTTTAGAATTTGTTGTTTTGCTTAAAGATTAACTGTTTGATTCTTGGAATTGATCTTTCAACAGATTATAAGTATCCTTTTTATTTAGTTTTTCATTATTGTTTTATATTTGGGGTTTCACTAATAGTAGTTATGTCTATTCAAGGCTTTCCAAATCAGACTATCAATAGTAAATCTTTTTTGAGAATACTTTGACTAGTTAGGATAAGTATCTTGTATTTTAGTTTTTCTTTTTTGATTAGTATCTTGTATATTTTACTAACTATAGGTTCTTTTTATTTTATATTAGACTCAATAGTCACTTCTTTATTAGGGCTCTATGAAAGTTGATTTCTTAGAAAGGTATTCATTATGTGATATCTTCTTTATTAGTTTTCTTTTCAATAATTTTATTTATTTTTGAGACTATGCTAATTATGCTTTTTTTTTATTACCTATGTATTTGATTCCAGCTGATAATCAACTTAAAACATTTCTTGAATGCTACCTGTATTATAATTAATCAATTTTTCTTTGTTGTCTAGGTATTTTTTCTTAATTTGAATATTTCTTCTAATAGGCTGCTAAGTCAAGTAATAAGAAAGCTTAGGATATATTTATTATCTTTGGGTGAATTATAATATTCTATAATTTGTTAATATTTGCATTATTATATTATTTATTATCTTGTTATTTTTATAAGTCTTAAAGATTTCTATTACTAGTTTTACAAATAATTTCCTTAGTGTAAAAAGATCTTTTAATAAGGAGATTTACCAATCTGACCACCAATTTAAAAAATTAAAAAACTGTAAAGTATTACAAAGTATATCAACTCTGGCTAACCAACATAGAAAACTAGTAGTAGAGGCTCTACCTACTAAGACCAGAGGCTATAGAAGTCAGATAACTGATAAAAAATGCCAAGTGTGTTCAGAAAACTAGTCTACTGAATTAGAGGAAAAGAACATGTACTAGAAAATTATATACTAAAATAAGATGAGAGCACCAGCACCTAAAGCCAAGCCAAGGTTGAGTCTTTCGAGTTATTAGTTGGAAGTAAGAAATAGGCCAATAAAAAAATAATAGAAAAAAAGGCTGAATATAGGTATTGGGATTAGAAATGAACCTTATAAGGGCAAAAGTAGTTAAATAGGAATAATCCTAACTGCAAATAAGAGTCTCAACAACTGCACAAAACCAGGTTGGCCCAAATAGAATAGAGAAAGCTCTAGTATGTTTACTTTGAAAATAGCTATGTATCTGCTTAACAGAGAAATACAAGCTAGTAATTAGTAGATACAAACTCAAAATAAGCTGCAAAAATCCTAAGGCAGGGTATGCAATCTAGTAAAATGAGCTGTTGGTAGTTTCTAGATTAGTATTGTATATTTGAAAATAGTTAGAATTAGAAGATTTAAATAGATAACTTTCTAGTTAAGTTATAGATACAATATCAAGTATAGAACCTGTAGGCAGACTATTTAAATAAGCACTCAAAAGATGCATGTATAGCTAGTTGTATCTTTGTTATAACTATAATAGCAAATGAATATTAATAAAGAGTTCTCATAACTAAAGAAGTCAACTTAATACTAAAAAAAAAAAACAATTAAATATCCCATCATAATTCAAACTTTACTCAACATTAATATTATAGATTCTTTAGTTTCGATTCTTTTTTATAACAATGAAGCATGCCAAACACTTTTACAAAGTATCTTCAACAACTTAAACATACAAATATTTATCTTTTATACAAACAGCTTAGTAGTAGAAATAGTACTACTAATTGTTCTATAGAAATAGGCTAGATTCAAATACACAACAATTAGATTATCAACAGTTTTATAGCAAAGTTATAAACTGGCTATTCTTATACAAAGCTAAGCTTATAGCTATTCTATTAGCTATCTCTACAGTACTATGTAACTGCAAGATCAACATATACACAAATTTACAATCTGTTATCTCTAAATATACCAAACTACTAAACATCTTTACAAAATTTTCAAAATATTTTAAATTTAAATACTGATCTATTTGGCACTCTTTTCTTAATACTATCAGATCCTTCAATATATAGTTTACTCTTTACAAGATTCAAACATACTCAAATGACTCATTTAACAATACTGCAGATCTACTAGCCAAAAAACACCAACAACTCCATATACTTTTTAGTTTAACTATACTAATATACACAACCCATATATAGGCTTGGTGCTGCAAAAAGGGGAGAAATCAACAAAACAAAAGATCTTTAGAAAATTAATTTTTATGTTGTTAACATATAATAAATCTTAAGAAAAACAAATTTTAAAAAGCTATACTGCAAAATTTTATTAATACAACTGCTTTTTTGTTTTAAGTAAAAAATGATTCTAATATTATTCTAAATTGATTTGTATAAAAATAAATTTTTTAAAAATTTGTTAATTTTCTCCCTTTTTGTAGCACCAAGCCCATGTAATTATCTAATGAAAGCAATATTATTTTGAAAAACTACAACAATTTACCAAGTATATTTGCAAAGCAAAAACTATAGCAATGCGGTCCTCATAAAAATGTAACACAAAATAAAAGGATCTTATCTATAAAATTGATTAGAACTCAACATGGTAGTATCTTAACAATAATCAAAAGATTATATCTAGTATGACATCTTTCAAGCTAAACTAGGAATATTAATAGTCTGGTCTGATTAAGTCTGATCAACTTGGGTTCAAGTCTAGTCTAGTATATTATAGTCTTTAGTCTTAAGACTTTGCTAGTCTAGATCAGTTCAGACCAGTTCAGTCTTAAAACTTAGAGCAGACCAATTTATTTTAAATCCAGATCAGTTTTAAGACTAACTATAGTCTATTAGTCTAAGACTAGACTATATAATATCTCTAAGCTAAACCAAATAAAAGCATTCAAAATTAAAAATATGCTAAGTAATCTGTCTACATATAATACCCAGAATATATTAAGCTTCTATTTGCTTTTTATATAATACTCTTGACTTATTTATCCACTAGCTTATATACTTTAGCCTCCAAACACTTAATAATATTATACAGTATAACCTGTCAAAACTGATACTGTCAAAACCAATAACCTGTCAAAACTAATAAAAAATTGATCTACCATCTCTTAATTAAATATAGTAATTTTACACTTCAAACCTGATAACCTGTCAAAACTAATACAAATTTGGTCTCTATATATATCAGTTTTGACAGGTAATACTGTACAAATCTTTATTACAAAAATAGTACACAAAAAGCTAGCAGAAGTGATAACAGCTAAACAAAAGATGGCTATAAACCTCATCAAGTTTTATTTCTTATTTAACTAGCCTAGCTCATTAACACAAATATACTTCTTATCAATTACTTTAAAAGGCTTTATTTCTACTGATCTAATACAAGCTATACTAGCAGAAGACATACAATACAAAGAGACAGCTAATATCTATATTCTAATATTATTAAAAATATTTACAGAAGTTTATAAGCAAATTTAAAAATCCTACTGTAAAAAATCTGCAAAATAGAAGAAGCTAAACAAAATCCCAGCTTACAACTAAACATTGCCAACACAACTGCAGCCTCACCAAGAAATATACCAACAATATAGAAGATTTATATACAACAATTTATGTAACTACCAGACCAACTCCATACTAATAACATTAACAATAAATACTTTATAAAAAGACAAGCACAATATAAATTTAACCAATAGTCTATTATGTAGATTTTTTCTATATATTATATACTAACTATACAATCTAGATGAGTTTTGACCACTCTAGTAGGTTTAGGTTACAGATAATTAGACTAAGCTTTTATTCTTGTATATAATTTATATTATTTTTGTACAAATTGGGTTTTTATTATAATTACTCAAATAAATTGCTAAATAAAAATACAAGCAAGGCTTTGTCTTAAAAAAAAAAGTATTAGTTTGAGAATATCTATATTCTTGTATAATAGATTTTTTATCTTTTGCAGACTTATCAAGAAATATTAACTATTCTGGTTGATAATATTTATCAATATATACTATAAAGACATTTTATATAAGTTAATTTTTTCTTTTGCTACTTTGTAAAGCTATAATAAAAATAAAATTAATAACTATTAAATCTTTTAATTTTTTATCAATAAACAAAGTTAATTTTTTTTCTAGTAATTTTATAGTATGCAAGCAATTTTTACAACTTTGGAATTGAAATCAATTTTTTGATATGCTGTTCTATTTTAAAAACAATTTTATCTAGATGCCAATTAATTTTTTTCTTAAAAATTTTCTGTAAGATCTAATAAAAATAAAATTTATTAAAATTATTATAAATATTAGATTAGGCAATGCAAACTTAATAATTCGGTTTTCATGACATAAATTTTTTAAAAGTGACCCGGCAGCACAGCTTTTAATTTTATTTTCAAAAAATTTTATATATAAAAAAACATATAAAATTTTTTATAGATTTTTTTAAAAAAACTCACTCGGATAATAAATATACTTAAAATTTTTTTAAAAAAATTTGTAAGTTTTGACCTGGCCGGGTTATGAAAACCGAATCATTAAGTTTGTATGGCCTTATACAAATAAAAACTATATATATATATATATATATTTTGATGTTTTTTGTAGTTTAAGAACTTGGTACTATAGTTGAGTAACTACATCTTATTTTTTATAACTTTATTCATTAATAATTTGCCAATATACAAAGTACTAGCAATTTTATTTTTTGAATAATGATTATAATATAAGTAGACAATATACTCTTAAGATTATTACTATAAGAACATAGCATATTAAAATAAAATTATTTGTATAAAGTTATTATAAGTTTATTACAATTAAATGCTTGCTATTTTAAAAAGATTTCTTATAACTAGTAATAAGAAAAAATAAAAACAAAAAAAAACTAAATTTTTTTTATTATGAAAATTATAAAGTACATATTATAAATATTGTCATAATATACCTAGAAGATTTAGATAATATTGGTCTTCTAATATTTAACTAGAAAACTTCTATATCTTGCAGAGCAATGCAAGCTGAGTATATAGTAACTAATATAGATGACAATACATTACTATTCTCAGAATCCATATTATCATTCTACTCTGAGAATCCAATACAGGCTGCTAATTCAAATATTTCTTTTCTAATACCAGATATCTCAGAAGAGAAAAACTTCTCAAAAGAAAATTCTGACAACCAATACACCAATAACAACATAAATCCAAACCAAAAAAGAAGCTACACTATTGTAGTTTTAATCTTGATAAAGAAGTAGACTCAACTGCATATTATAATAAATTTCTTTTCTTTTACAAACTTCAAACACTTCTTTAATCACAATCTATTAGCATCTTTCTTTATTATATTTATAAAAACTACCTCTAATTTTATTCTAATTAATATATTTGAATCTCTCTTAAACAACACTTATACTATAGCTCTGTTTATACAGAAGCATATATATACCTTGGTATAAATATATTCTCTCAAATCATACCTTTTATATATCTCTTGAAGACTTACTTTCTTACTTCAAATTAGAACTCAAATTATCTAGCAATTAATTCAACACATTACAACTTTCTCTTTCTTCTCCCTAACTACTTATATCAGATAATTTATTTCCCTCTTCTAATCCTTTACACACTTCTAACTATATATTATAGATGCAGACTTATTGATGTTACTAGTTACAGCTTAATTGTGGTTTATTTTATAAACCAATTTTTTATATAGGATGTAACTAGGTGATGTTATAAGTTTGCATCTATACTATATATATACCTTAACTCTATTATCTTTTTCTAATCACTTTAATCTTACTATACAATTCACAATGTTAAAGGCTTTAATACAGCTTCTAAAAGACAACTATTTCAAAATTATTGTACTAACTACAATATTTTTATTGCCTGTATTACCCAAACTAAAATCTTCTACAAAACTAAACACTCCTTCTACAACAACAATCTTTATACCTATTACTAGTCCAACTCTAATAGCTCCTTTATAATCCAAAACTTTTTTAAACCTCATATAGATAGCTGCTATATACACCCTAAAGATACTCTAATACTAGATTTTTTTTTCAAAAGCAATATTAAACTATACATCATCTCTGTTTATCTTTCCTCTACAAACCCCACTAAATGCAACCTTACTCAAAATACTATTATCAATTAGATTCTTTAAGCCAAGCCACAAAACTTGCACCTTGTCATACTTAGTGGTTTCAATACAAATGATGATATTAGTAGCTTTTCAACTAAATTTAAATTTATTAACTTTCTTCACTATTCAAACTTATTTGATATTGGTGTCTATTTTAATAATACTTATTATACTTAATTCAACAATACCAACTTTAGCTAAATAAATTATATTTGAACTAACTCTTTTAATTTATAGTTTCTTCTCAACTTCAACTTTGACAATAGCAAAACTAGTATATTAAGTGACTACTTAATTCTTTCCTTCTCTTGAACCTTTTCTCATACTTTTAATAAATCTTCTTGTCTTTATACTAATATTAGCTGTAGAATCTTTGACTACAAATCAACCTCTTCTGACCAATAGACCCAATTCTCTGATCTTACTCTTTATTTTTTTTTCCAATAACATATTTCTCTATATATTTATATATCTGAAAGCATTAACACAACTTGGTACAAAATACAAAGCTATATTTTACAAGCTGCTATCTAAACTATTTCAAATAAGATAATATGCAAGCATAGCTACAACTACAAATATAGCCTACAGTGTATTGCACTAAATATTAGTTTTAAAAAACTCAGTAATCTAATCAAGACTCTTAAGAATAACTTCAACTCATCCAATCTCTACCTACTTTATATTAACTCTAATATTTTAATTATCAACCCCTATACTAACTACAGTCTCTAACACCTTTCTTTTTTTGATAATTTCTCTTTTTAAATATGGTTACAATAAGTATATAATATTTGGAAACAAATATCACATGCCTACTATTTTAAACACTCCTTTTAGCTTAGATATCAGATTAACCAAGCCTTAAAAAAAAGATGTGAAACACTTATCTCTAAACTCAAACAAGCTATAAACAGTATTTTAGACTATTACTAATCTCCTGTCTATTTCTCAAATATCAAACTTTTAACTAACTCATTACTAATCCTATCTAAATTAAACAATATATCAATCTCACTTCTTTAACTGAACTGCATACAGACCAATTAATCAATTGCTTTTTAATAATTTTTAGCATCAATACTATCTTTTCTTTCTTCATATTAACCCTAACTAGTATATACTACTCATCCAACTATTACTTTAAAAAAAACACTTCAAACTATCTCTAATTGCAAAGCCTAATGGCTCTACTAGTATAAGCTATAAGATAATTAAACATCTTAACTATATTTGCATTACCTTTCTTACTACCTTTTTTAACTATTATCTAACTAACAACTATATACGCAAGCAATAGAAAAAAAAAATCTTCACTATTTCTAAAAACAATATATTTGATAGTAACCTTAATCTTACTAGCCCAATTAGCTTCATTAAACATACTCACAAAATATATTCTTACTAATACATTTAATAAAGTTTTCTTAAAATATTCTATTTTGCTTTCTTACAATTATATTGCCTTTTTAAATAACAATATATCTATTTCAATTTATATTCTCAACAATCTAATTAAAGATACAAATTGCAACTACAAAGAAATTTGAATTCTGTCTCAAGATATGAGCAAGATATATAACTCAGTTAACTTTACTCTCTTCTAGCACTTACTTTTCTAGCTCACTCTTGCTCTTGCTATTATTAATATTCTTACAAATTTATTAACTGATTATCAAAATAAGGTAATTACCAATTTTGGTTTAATATCCTTATACCAAGTTCTCAATTGTATTAACCAAGGTGAAACTATTACTCCTCTTCTTTAGTATATTTACTATAACTCTCTCATATCTTATATATACTCATCTTTTTCTAGTTATATATTTTAAGCCTCTTGGCTTACCAATCTTAAATATTTTATCTCTAACTATATTCAAGCTAACTGTTTAGTCTTAGCTACACCCTCTAGATTGCATCCTTCCAATCTAAGTTATCTAATATTATTTTTGCTATAGAATCTTTTTACTCAATAGCTAATATCCAAATTAAACTATTCAAGTCTATTTTGTATACTAATTCTAAAAACAGTAGTTATATCTTAATTATTTTTAATAATTAGAACTTGTCTGTATGTCCTCTACACTAACTATTTAAATTTCTTAGATATTAGTTTACTCTAAACAATAAGCAATCTAAACAATTCCAACTTATAATATCTAAATTCTTACAACTTATTCAAATTGGCAATACCAAACATATTACTAATACTTAAACTTACTATAATATTTATACTATCATTTTCTCTATCAAATATCATCTTCAAAATATTGTTTTCAGCTGGTCTTACTATAAAAAAATCTTCTTATAGCATATTGGTCTTGTTAAATATAAAGCTAAACTTAGTTGCTCTACTTCTACTAGCACTATTTTATATTCTCAAATTTACAATATTAAAAATATTTGGAATATTCAACTTCAACACCATATCCCCAATTTCCTTAAATAACTAAACTACAAAGACTTGCTTGAGTTTTTTGCCCAAATTAGAGTTTAGCAATATCAAAACAACCTTTGGTCTTTTACAAGTATTCTAATATATTCTAATTCTATTATTAATAGATCTAATAGACACTTTACAAGGTTTAAAATAATACAACTTTTCAAATATATCAATTGCTCCTTTAACTCCAGCATCTACTTTTCTATTCTTTTTACTATTCAAGAAGGTTTAATATCTCTTGAATTAATTCTTACTCCTCATTTTAAATATTTACCTTTCAAAAAATAACATTATTACTACCATATACTTTTTCTTGATTAATTAACTACATCTAACAATTCTTGTCTTTTAGATTGAAAAACACATCTTTCCTAGACATAATAAAATCTCAAAAGGAAAAACTCCTCTTTTGTTTATCTTTTTAGAAAGCCAATCTATTAATTCATCTAACCGTACTCTATTACCTAACTATCAATTACTTTTTACTAACTATTATAGTTTTAATACTAAATATTTTTATAAACACTATAAACTCTGGCTTATTTCTCTATTAAAAAACCAAATCATTATTGGTAAAGCTTGCTATTAATGTAACACTTTTGGTTATACTCTCATTAACTACTGGCAATGCAATATTACAAACCTCTTATCTCAACCTATTCCTTACCCCTTATTATCACTACTTTATATACCAACTGTTTTTTAAATTTAAATATTATTGCTAATAAATATACTATTTTCTTCCATATGAGTTATGCTCAAAATTTCTTGGCAGACTTACTTTTGACAAAACACTTGATTTCCACACCAATTACCTTGATCTTCTATATTCTATTACACTTTTTTAATTTAGTCTTCTTCCTTCTCTACCTAATATTAATATCTTAGATACTCAAATTCCTTTAATTTTCTAATCTAGTCTTGTATTCAATACACTGCAACTTATAACTTTTTAAAATCCAGCCTTTCTAATTTCACTTTTTATACTAATCGATCAGTTACAAATTTTAGCAACTTTTAGTGCTTTATAGATATTGGGTGGCTACAAATTGACAATAGTACTATTTATTATATTTTTTAAGCCCAAATCAAATTTTGGCTCTGCTTTTTCAAGACAGAACTTTTTGCAATTCTGTTAGCTATTTGCATAGCATCATGAAACTCTACTACATATATTTATATTTATACTAATTTCTAATTAGTTATTTCTAAATACAACAGCCTTCTATATTCACAATATCTACAAATTATTTAAACCTCTTACTGGTCTATTTAGAACACACACTTAAATTTTTTATTCTCTTTTAACTTCTTAATTACTTTTTACAAAGTTTTTGTATATCAAAATAATGAATTCAATAACAAAGATAATAAACTTGCTCATGAACACTCTAATACACTACTTCTTACTCTTAACTCTTATAATATTTAAAATTTATTTTTTATTTTAACTTTTATTAGTTATTCTTTGAAGCTCCCTATTTGTTACAGAATTAAAACTATTTGTAATACAAATATTTTTGCTAATGGCTCTTTCAACATCATTTTTTACAATAGTCTAGTCTCTTATAAGATATTCATTAAGATACCACTTGGCTTATCTTAATAATAATCAGAAAATTTTAAATTTTTTTTATAACTTTCAATCATCTGTACTTAAAATATTTAAAGTTAAATTACTACTTGATAATCTTCCATCTTCGTATATTCTTTACAAGTTATATTTCTTATATCTCAACTCCTAGTTAGATTGCAGGCATGGCGGCTAGTGTAGAACCCAGGCGGACCACTTAAAATAGATAACCAAAAGTTGTA
>CAJVPU010001704.1:0-12173 GCA_910591775.1 Dentiscutata heterogama | reverse complement strand
AGCGACTAAGCGACTAAGCAACATGTTAATAATAATACAAGATAATAATATTCTAAGATAATAATTAATAAAATAATGAAATAATAACTAATTCGTTCTATAACACTTCTTTTTTACTCTCATTTGGAGAATATGAAAGTTTAAGTAACCAAGATAAAAAAAGTCTTAATATATAGTTAATGTCTTCTATATGCAATCTATTATTAACACATGTTTTAGACTTTCCAGGTTCTAGACGTTTATAAATGTGTCCATGATACTTTTCGAAGCACTTTGTACAGATAAATCTAACATATCTGTCTTGAATAGTAAATTTTAAAGCAATATTTGGAATTCTTTGAAATATGGAACATGATTTCAAACCAGGGTATGGAACCTGAATATCTCTCCTGCATATATTCCAACAATATTCTACACAATCATTACCTCTGCTAAAAAATCTTTTATATTTATTACAAAATAAGTATTTTTTTTTTATGAACTCCACTTTTACTAAAATGTCTTAATGCTTTAGTACCAGACGAGTGAAGTTAATCGTGATTGAAGTTGAAATAATTAGAACAAACACCCAATTCAGGTAAATTTAAAAATACTTTTGCAGTTAATTCTACTTCCCATATTTCAACTAATTGAGTTATTAATACTAGAGAAATTATTGAATTGCAGCATCTAATTACTCTATCTAAATTATCGATAACAACACAAGGTGAGTATTTTTTTTCAACATCTAGAATTTCTTCATAATCTATATCAACATCAACATCATCATCATCATCATTATCCTCGGGTAATATATCTTCTTCAATATCACTATCTTTATTAAGGATTACTTGCTCTTCTAATAAACTTCTTGCATTTGTTGCGGCCAGATAATTATAAGTAAATATGAATTCCTGATCGATTGGGTTAGTACTTTAACTTTCTTTTTCTGGATTTTTGTATATGGAATAATCGTGGTAATTTTCACTTATTAGGACCAATTATTGATCGATTTATATATATATATATATATTTTTATTAATATAATGCCATAGTAGAAACTTTATTACAAAAAATCTAAATTAATCTAAAGACTAATAGTCTTCTTATTTTTAGACTAAATTTGAGTAAGGGGTTAGATAAATCATTTGATCAGACTGATGAATCTCTTCAACTCAGCAATAGCTAAGTTAGAGAAGGTATGGCTTTTAAGAAAGATTCTTATGATTAAAGATTTCTAAATACATTTGTGCTATAAAAGCACATTACCTATTTTCTTTTTTTTTTTAATATTTAAGATGAGACCTTGCTCTTATCTTTATTAAACTTAATAAAAACTTTTTATATGATTAAAAAAGGGTTTGTATTTTAAGCCTAGTACTAAGAATAAGAACTCAGATATATAACTAGAACAACTTAGTAGCTGGTCTAGAGACTTATCTGTAGCTTAAACCTACACCCACTATTTTCTATTTAAATGCTATATTAGTTTTACCAAGTAAAATAATTTTAGCAAGAATAGGTTAGAGAAAACCCTTTAGTGATAATTATGATATTATAAAAAGCATGTTAATAAAGAAAATTTTGTAAATACCATTTTTCAATAGCGTTATATGCATTGATTGGATAAGAGTGAGATATATTTATATTTGCTTGGTTATGAGTTAGTGGTAAAGCTATTTTGGTATGTTTAACTTTTTGTATAATGTTGCGAGCTAGTTTCCATTAATGTTGTAGAAAATTCTGCTAGAACCATATTTTCTAGTAGAACCAGTTTAGAAGATTGTTGGAAAGATTAGTAAGAAACAGGTCAGTTTGTTTGTTAAGTAGAGTTTTAATATTATAATATATTGAGTTAGAATATATTTCAAGAATAGTAGAAGAAGAAAGTCAGGTTGAATAGTAAAAAAATGTTGTATAAAAAGCAAAAGAGAATTAAGAAGAGTAGTAGATAAGGTTTGAAGTTGAAGTTGATGAAGTATATTATTAGTTATATTAACAAGTAATTGTTGGATATTATCTGTATTTTTAGAGTATAAAAGTATATGAAGAGTGTCATTGGTTGAAGAGTATTTGCAGCACTTGTTTGTTGTATATAGGTTTGGATAATAGATATTAAGATTTTGTATTGTTTGAAGATTATCTATAAAGATTTTGATATAGAAAAAGTATTTGAAGGAGTCATATTCTAGAGAATTAAGTATTTTAAAAGCTAAATTCTAGTTTATATTTGAGGTATAGTTGTTGAAAAATTTGAAAGATGACTAGAATATAAGTTCTTTAATAGTAATAATATTTTTGATAAAGGGGTGTGTTTTGAAAGTTATGATATAATTGTTCTAAAGAAAGTAGGTGGAAAGATTAAAATATGTATAAGAAATTTTAAGAATAGGTTTATCTGAACCTTGTTTGGCTAATAGATCGGCTTGGTTATGAATAGAGTTTTTTGAGTGTGATTTAACTTTAATAAAAATAATAGTAATATTTTTTTGGCTAATTTAATAGAATTAATAATTGTGATTATATCTTAGTTTTTGTTTTGAATAAGTTTCAGAGATGAGAGATTAAGTAGGTTGTTAATTGCTGCTAGGTTGTCAATAAGAATAGTAATTGTAAAATTAATTAGTAAAACTAAAAGGAGAAAGATAACTGCACTTAGTTCAGAACAGGATGAGTTTGGAGAGGAGTGAATTGTTGCACTAAATTTAATAGATAGATTATTTTCACAGATCTAGTCCATATTAGATTAGAAATTTGAAGTTTGAAGGTTTTTAATAGAGACATTGATATAAAACCAAAATCTGGTTGTGTTTAAGTTTAAAATATTGTTATATATTTGAGTTAATAGATTTTGATAATGGGGGTTTTAATTATATGATATATCAATTGTATTTTTTGAGGAAGAATATATATTTGAGGTTGTTGTAAGATAGAGGTTGGGGTTAGGTTTAAATTTGGGATAATTTCAATTATAGTAGTTATTTCTTTATAGTCTATTTGTAATAAGCTTTATTTGCTTATATAGAATATTTATAGATCTGAAGTTGAATAAAGAATTAAAAATTTCTATTAAGTTTATTTGTCCAGTAGGTGTTTTATTTGTTTGATTAATTTTGTATAAGAGTATATGTTGGAGATTAGAGATAGAGAAGATTTGAAAAGGGAAATTTGTATTTGAAGAGGATATAGATCAGTTGTGTTAATAAAACAGTTTGTTGAAGGTAAGTTAAGATATAGCTATATAGATTGTAGAAAGTTGTTTTATATTATTTGTGAGAAGCAAGTAAACCATGCAGGTTGATAGCCTTTAGTTGCTTTGTTTGTTTAGAGATAAATATTGTTTCAAGGTAGAAGAAATTTGTTGTTTTTAAAACTATTGACTGTAAGGTTGTTAGGAGTTTTAGGAAGTATATCATATATTAGATATATATATTCTGGAATAAAGGGGGAATAGATTGCAGTTTGAGGAAGCAAGAAGATTGTTATATTATTTTTGGCTAGTTGTATAATATGAATGAGAAGAGTAAAGTTGTGAGTTTTTCTATAATGTAGAAGAAATGTTTTCTTGGTAAGGCTAGGACACAAAACTTTTAAAAGCCAGAATTTAATTCAAAAAGTACCAATTTCATTAAGAAGTAGAGAAGAATTAAAGGTATATTTGATATTAGAAACATTAACTTTTTAAATAATGTTGTTAAATATTAGTAAATTAAAGATAAGAGAGTTTAGTAGTGAGGTGTTATTAGTGTTTTTAGCAAGTGAAAGCATTTTTTTTGCTTGTATAGAGAATAAGTGAGAAAGTTTAGTTTGTATATTTTTTTGAATAGATATAATTTGTAGTAAATATTCTAGTAAGGGTTGGAGTATGAGGTTGAATAGAGATAAATTTGGGATGGAAGAAGTTTTTTATATTTGATAAGTAATAAAAAGTTTTCTATTTAATATAATAGTTAATTTATATAAAATGTAAATAAGTATAAAGAAAATATATGAAAATATAAATTATAAATATTTAATTTTTTATAATTTAAGAGTATAAATTGTACAAAAAAATTTGGGTATAGGGTTAGTAAGATTTACTAAAAAAGATTATTATATTAATAATAGACTTTGTGTAATAATTAATAAATTTGTGTAATATTGATTGTTAAAATAAAAAATCTAAAAAGAAAATTAATATTTTCACAATATAAAGTTAATTTAAATAAATTTAGAAGTAGCTAAATATTATACAAAAATTGTGTATAGTAAAAAGAACAAAAAAAAGACAAAAATAGTTATAAAGAGTAAATAAAAAAGAGTTAAAATGTTTTAAAAAATAACTTTATTAATTTTAAAGTTACAAAGATGAAATATAGCTTGTTATAATGAGAAAAGTATGTAGAACAAACTTTTCTTATTAAAGAAAAGAGATTTAGAATCAGAATATTAAGCAAATAGCCAAAGTTTGAGTTATTGGTTTTAAAGAACTTTTTTGAAGTTTACTCTATAAATATAAAAGCTATAGACTTGTAATTTGAGTGTTATGTATATTTTTGTAAGCCAAACAAGTTTACTTAAAAGACAAAGTTAGATTAATTTAGTAAACTTTGTGTAAATAGATATTTTTTGTTAGATAAATTTTGAGTAAAATTTGTATTAGAGATTTGCAGAAAGCAGATATAACTATTGTTTTAAAAATATAAAACAAATATAATATTGATTATATTATTTATAATTATATTTTTTTTAATAAAATATTATAAAGTTGAAATTCTATGTCTAGTAGTCTAGATATCCAATCTTCTATGAGTAGATTTCAGATTTAAGTTTAAATAGAAATATTTATTTGCAAATATTTAAATATATTTATATATAAGGTTGGGATCTCATGGCCTAGTGGTCTAGACACCTAACTCTCTACGAGTAGATTTTGGGTTCAAGTTCTAGTAGATGTGAATTCTATAAATACTTGAATATCTCACATATGGAAAAGTCCAAGTGAGTACAAGTTTGGATTAAGAATTTCTAGAAAGAGGTCCATTGTGGAGTATTGGCACTATGCGTAATAGTGGTTGTTACAGAAGATTCTATAATACAATGGTTGTGCGTGTAAATTCACAATTGGCATAGATAGCACCAACAACCTCTAAAGCAGTATTGAAAATCTTAGTTGGAGAATAACTAGACAGTTACTAGAATTGGAGTAGTGAGAAAAGTGATAAAATACAAAGGGATCTGAGGAAAAGAATTGGACTTATCAAATTTAAAACATCTCTAGTACTGTATAGATCTCTCTAGCCAATAAGAGGTTGAAGCATGGATGCATATATATATAAATAGACCCAATGTGCAATAGTCATACCCATAGAGGAGTTTTTGGACATTAAGAGGACTCAGGATCTACCAAAATCAGAATAGCTAGTATAAGTGCATATAGTAGTAACTAGAAGCTACAACTGCCAAGAATTACTATAAATAAAAAATGATAATAGATCTGTTAAAAACCCCTAGGCCTCATGATGCCACCTAACTATACTTGGTACTAGAAGCATATGCGAAACATGTCTAAACTCCTCATTACTATATTAAGAAGTATAGTTATTTGCACATCACTAAATTTGCAATATTAAGACCTGGGTTTCAAAGTTACAAGAAATCCAGCTAGTTATAGCAACATGCAGGCTTGAGATACTATTTAATTGGGTAGAGGCAGCTGCATAGTTTAAAATATGAACTTCTGAAAAGTACACTAGTAGAGATTAAGAGAATTCTCTATTAGGTACACTAAACTAGAAGCAAAAAGTGCCTATTTGGTGAAATATACACTGATTTGAGAATTAAGATAGTAGATTATGTGAGTAATGTGGCAGACATGTGAATACTAATTAGCAGTTAAGAAAGGAAGTGCAAAAACTAGGTTAATCATATATGTGAGAGTGTAATGGCTCTGGTAGGTTTTAGCTATGAATAAATAATTTGTATATCTAAAGTTCTAGTCTCAATACTAATATGTAATATGTATGTGTTTACGGCACTGCCATATATCAATTCACTTAAATATTAATAAAAGTTTAAAGCAGGTGCTATACCCAGAGTATTCTTTAAATATTAAAAAAATATATATATACTTATATATAAAAAGTTCAAGTAAGTACTTATTTAAAATTTTTAGAAAAAAATCACTAATATAACAAGTATATATTACAGAAAGTTTTATATATAAAGATTGTGTATATAAATCTTTAGTTAATATAGATAGTACTAACAATCTCTAAAGTGGTATTAGAGATCTTAATTAGAAAAATAACTAGACAATAACTAGAATTAGAGTAGTAAGAAAAGTAGTAAAATACAAAAAGCCTATAATAAAGAATTAGTCTTACCAAATTTGAAACATCTTTAGTATTATATAAAACTTATTAGCTAATAAAAAATTGAAATATAGAGGTATATATATTGTTATATTTGTATATTTTATTAGAATAATTATACAAATTACTATTTATAATTTAGTATAGATTACATAATTCAAATTTATACTATTAGTTTTCTTAGTAAATTTTTTACCAATTTGAATTTAGAGACATATTTAAAATTTAATATAATACTTTACTATATAGTACTTTAGTATAGTACTTCACTATAATATCTTAGTATACAGTACAGGACAGCAAAAAACATCCAATTTTTATATATAAAATATAAAAATGCTTATACCTTACAAACAAATAAATTTTAAAAAAATCTGTCTTACAGATTTGTTACTTTTAGTCCAGGCTACAATTCTGTTAAAATAGATTTTTATTTTTATTATAAATTTAAAAAGTTATAAGAGCTTAAAGTTTATAAGTAATCAAAATTTTGGCGTTTATTATATAAAAAAATTTAGTTATATAAATTTTTAACCAATCAGAATTTTGTTACACAAAATTTAGCCAATCAGAATTGAGTATAAATCCCAAAATTTGGCGCTTTTAAAAAAAAATTGGATGTTTTTTGCTGTCCTGTACTGTACTAATTCAAATATAATAAATATTTACAGATTTTGTAAGTTTATTAGTATAATATACATTTTATGCTAAGTTCTCCATACTACTATAAAATTCAGGTTCGTTTTCAATAAAATATTCCTTAGCTATATCCTTAATTTGATCTAGTATAGAGTAAACACTTGTTACAATAAAGCATTTAGCAATAGCTATACATGTTTGCTATTATAAAATAATATATTTTTAGCTTAATTAAATTAATTATAAAAATTAATAAATAAAATTAATAAAACCTCAATGAATTTAGTTTCATTGGCTATATTGTGATCTTTTAATTCATATCAGAAATCTTTTGCTTTATAATATTAACTTTTTCAAATAGCTTAATGAGTATATCTTTAATCTTAGCCAATATAGATTAAACTTAAATTATATTAAAATAATATTAAATTAAAAATACTAGAAATAGTAAATTAAAAAAATAGCAAAATTATATTATTGATTTTTAACTATCAGAAGGTCTTAAAAAATAACTTAATATAGATCTAACAGTTTTACCAGAATATGCTACAATATGACTAGAAACAAACTACACTGAGGCACTTCCAGCTGGCAATTTACAGAATTCCTCATATTTTTTTGCACTTAAATGTTCAATTTTTCTGAGTTTATGTGATACTATTATAAATTATAATAAAGGATATAAAATAAAAAATAAAATAAAATAAAAATAAAAAAAGTAAAAAAAATAAAAAAAAATAAAAAATAAATAATAAAAATGATAAAAATAAAATAAAAAAATTCAAACTAAAATAAATAAATAAAAAAAAACTAAAAAAAAGAAAGTAAAAAAAAATAAGGAAAGAGCAAATTAAAGCAAATTAATTGAAATAAGATAAAAAAAATTAAAAAAAAATAAAATAAAAAATAAAAAATAAATAATAAAATGATAAAAAAAATAAGAAAATTCGAATTAAATTGAATAATTAAAGAAAGAAAAATAAAAAAAAAAGAAAATAAAAATTAAAGAAAAGGCTAATTAAAGCAAATTATTTAAATAAAGATAAAATTAAATCAAAATATAATATAATGAAAATGTGAAAATGAATTGGATAAGATGAGATTAATTCGAACAAATTTGAATTTGCATGAGAAAAGAAAAACTAATTTAAATTTGTGTAAGTAATAGAAGATAAAAAAAAAAAATACAAAGAAAAAAAATCTAAATTGAGTGTATTTAAATAAATTCTCTTTAATTTTAATGATTAAATTAATTTAAAAATACTTTGTTTTTTTAAATTTATTAAACAATAAAATTTAATCCTATTCACTTTATCTAAAATAATTAATTTTTATTTTAATTATAATTAATCGAGATATAATCATCTTTATTTTTTTTTTTTTAAATATTAAGGTAACCACTTAGGTTCCCGGCACTTAGCTTTATTCAGATAATTACGATATTACATCAATTTCACAAGGATACAACTAGCTACATGTGTACTTTTGGTACCTAATTTAAGTAGTCCGCCTGGGTTCTATACTAGCTGATATACCTGCAACCTAACTATGAGATTACCTATTTAAGCTCTCTGATTATTTAACTAACAAGAGTACAACATCCAACTTTTGGTTACCTATTTAAGTAGTCTGCCCTAGGTTCCACACTAGCTGCCGTACTTGCACCTAACTATTGGGGATACCCATTTAAATCCTCTGTCTTCATTTCTGTAACATGCTTTACTCTAACACTCTTAATGAGATTAGCAATGCCATATAAGAACCCTAAGACTTTAGCCATATATAGGCATTTATCCTTGTGGTAAACCTAACAAAATGGTACATGTTCTACACATGTACTCACCTGCATGTTTAGTAACTTTTCCCAACTAGTACATGTTGTGCTGCTGCTACTGGGTCTGTATCTCAAGCTATCATCTCAGATACTGCTGTAACCTGATTCATATCTCAAGCCACAACCTTCCTAATTAGTTTCCATTTACATACTCCTGCTCTTGCAAGGTTCACACCAACTCCAGTACCCACGTTCTAACTTCCTTCTTTTCTGAATTCCTTATCGGTCCCTCCCTTACTTCCAGCTGGCAACTTGAAAGGGTTGGTTTGCCCAGGCTCTAGGTACTTTATAGTTTCCCTCCCCTTGGTACATGCTTTCAGAGTACAAGTCTTTTTTCTCTGGTGGCAAGCCGGCAGTTCGGCTAGTGTGTCCCCCACTTAAGGATCTGATCGCTTGGTTCTCCGGTCTCAGTTTCCAGTTTCAAATTCAGTCTTTCTGTAGCACCATCAAAGATCACTGCTACTCCCAACTTGGGACTTGCCAAACAGGTTTTTAGTAATTCCAGTTTCCTGAATTTTATTACGCCAAAGCTCCCATTCGAGATGGTGTGACCAAGATTACAGATATCTGGATCCAACTGATAATCTTAACATTAACTAATACAAATCTAGTTTTTTCAAAATCGTCGTCCATGGGATTTGAACTCTAGACCTGCTATTTGGGGATGCGACAACTCCACCACTTCACTAAGTCACCACACCTAATAGCAACTATTTTTAATATTTCTAAAATAAATAAATTATTAATAAAAATTTAATTAATAAATCAAATAAATTTTATTAAAATTTATCTATTAAAATGTATTAAACAAGTTTTAAATATTGACTGAAGATGTTTTTGCCAATTTTTAGAATTATTAATTTCTTCTAAATATAATCCAAGATCTTTAGCTTGACCTTGATCTAAGTTCCCAATTATACATTTTCTTCCAGAATTATAAATATGATAATATGTTTGGAATTGATCAGTTAATTTTTTAATATAATAAAATAATACTTTAAATATTTTATTATATATATTAGTATTGCAAAATTAACAAAAACTCTGGCAAATATAAGTGTTATAAATAAATATAATTAATAATATAATAAATTAAATAAAATAAAAAATTTAATTAAATTTAATAAATGCCTTGATTATATTGTTTAGAATAATAATTAACTTCAACTTCTTTTATTTTACCAGAAACACGTTTATAAAAAAGATTAATTTGAAAACATTCAACTTTTAACTATTGCAAAGCTTGCTGTTTAGACATACAACAAACTATAATACCTCTATCTTCAAAAGTTTCTAAAAATAAATAAATTTTAAAATAATATAAAATAAAATTATATAAAAATTATAAATATAATATAAGTTTATATTACCAACTTCTTGAAGATAGTCAGAAAATTCATTATTTCCTTTCCATATATTATAAACTAAACTTAAAATACCCAGTCCATGTGAATATTTTTTCCTTTGATATTTATTAATAAGATATCTTAAATAATTAAGATTATTTAAAGAGCTATGTATTTTAAAAAAAATTCTTTTTCAAAAATAGCCTTTAACAGATTTTCTAATAATTACAATATATAAATTTAATTAATATTTCAAATTATAAAAATTTAAAATTAAATTAAATATAACCAAGTACTAGATAAAATTTTTTGCAAAGTTATATTTTATATTCATTAGAAGCATTTTCTAATAAGTTATTAAATTGAATCTGAATATTTGCAGGAACTTTTGAAGATGGAGGTAGTGGATGATTATGTAATTACAACAAATCAAAACCACAAATAGACATTAATTAAGATTATATGGAATTAATTTTATAAAATTAACTTGACATTGAAGACAAATAATTTGTCTATAACAACCAATAGAATTATTTTCTCCTGGGTGATAAAATTCTAAATTAAATAATTTAAATTTAATATAAATTTTAAAATTTAAATTTAAAATATATTAAATAAGCATACATAATATTAAAAACAAAACATTAATTATATAAAGTTATATAATTAAAACTTTATTTTTAATATTCGATAGATTAAAAATTTTAATTTAATACTTACTACAAGTTTGTAACCACAAAGATGTTGATAAAACAGTTTTGCAGGTTTGTAAATTTTGATTTTTAATGTTCTATAAAATATAAATAAATTATTTAATATAATATTATAATATTATAATATAAAGTTAAATAATTACCTCTTTTCCTTGAAAAAGCTTCTCAAATAAATTAATATCAATTTGATTTTTATTTAAAATATGAAATATGTGCTTTTCATGAGGTTTGCATTTTAAACATCCTATAAATTTTGTTACAAGATCATTAACACTTTTTCTTCCTAGCTGACAAATTATAGGATATTCTGAACAATTGCTATTATTATATAGACAAGAAATGCTCATAAATGAAAGATATTTACTAAAAAATAAATAAATAAATAAATAAATAATATAAAAAAAATTTAAAAATAATATTCAAAAATTTTACTTACACATATGTTTGAGCTTCTATAGATGTTTGTGTTTCACTAGGTTGATTCATTATAAAAAAATCCTTATTCTTATCAACTTCATAATGAGATGAATTTTTAATTTCATTATCGGTATATTCACAAACTTTAACACTAGTACATCTTCGAACAACTTTTTTTACATAACAATTTAAATAAGGACAATTGATTTTGCTAGAACTTCCTCCACCTTCCATTGAATATTGTATCTAAAAAAAAAAAAAATAAGCATTAATAACAATAAATAAACAAATAAATAATTAAATTAAAAAAATATTTACATCATTAAATGGCACAGTCGAATAAGATGAATTTACATTAAAATTATAAGCGACACCTTCATTAGAAGTCGCTGGGAATTCAATTGGAATAGCTAAAAATCAGGTATCTCTTATAGTAAGTTCTTCAGTAAAATAATTAATTATTCATGTTTCAGAGAAACTTTCATCATTAGTAACATTTTCAATTAATTGAAAATCATCATCCACATTCTAAAAAACATCCGGTTAAATTAATAATTAACTAAAAAAAGATATGAATTACATATCGATATATAATTGTAACCAAATAAATTACCGTTACATTAATTCCTAAATCATTTATATCAATAAGTAGCTGCGCAATGAAGTTGCGCAAAACCAGGAATGAGGAAGTAGTAAATTTAGTACTAAATAGGTGAGACCAACATGATTCTGTGTTTTATATTACCTCTTTTCTTCTTAGCATTTTATCATCTCCATCATAGTAAAAAAAATTTAGATAAATATATATAATTTTGAGAAAAATTTTTATATAGTCATGGAACAATTAGGAAAATTTTTACTATATAAAGCACAAATCCCACCCTTCTTCTAT